>CAUYRH010133816.1:0-16768 GCA_963574655.1 Perodicticus potto
TGGCATCACAGCTCACAGCAACCCCCAACTCCTGGGCTCAACCGAGTCTCCTGCCTCCACCTCCCAAGTAGCTGGGACTACAGGCGCCCGCCACAACGCCCGGCCATTTTTTGGTTGCAGCCGTCATTGTTGTTTGGTGGGCCCGGGCTGGATTCGAACCCGCTAGCTCAGGTGTACATGGCTGGCGCCTTAACCCGTTGAGCCACAGGCGCCAAGCCAATGATCAAAAAATCTGATGAATGACTTTTGGGTTTTATGAGGAAACAGTGACTCCTTGTTTCATGATAGTGTAAGTTTGTGCTATTTTACCATTTTAGAGGCAATTTGGAAACACCTACCAAATTTCAAATGTACTCTAATCCAGCAATTCTGCCATAATGAATTATCTTACAGGTATACTCACATACACAAAGATGTACCTATCAGGATATTTTTCCAGTGCTGTTTATAATCATGAAATGGTAGAAATAACCTAAAGTTCCTTAAATAAGGAATGAATCATAAAAAATTGATGTATATGTATTATAAAAATATTAAGCAGGTAGACCTATATGATACATGTTACAGAATGATCTTCAACACATACTGTTAAGGAGACTTACTTTACACTGTATTCTTCTTAGGCACTGCTTAATTTTAATTTTTTTTTTCTTTGGGACAGAACCTCAAGCTGTCACCCTGAATAAAGTGCCGTGGCATCACAGCTCATAGCAACCTCCAATTCCTGGGTTCAAGCGAGTCTCCTGCCTCCGCCTCCCAAGTCGCTGGGACTACAGGCGCCCGCCACAATGCCTAGCCATTTTTTGGTTGCAGCCGTCATTGTTGTTTGGCGGGCCCAGGCTGGATTCAAACCCGACAGCTCAGGTGTATGTGGTTGGCACCTTAGCCCGTTGAGCCACAGGCGCCGAGCCAATTTTAATTTTTTTAACTACAAATTATTTTACTCTTTTAAATGCAAAATACAAAAATTAGTTTTAAAAAATATGGTAATAGACATAGGAATTTGTAAAGTCAGTTATTTTTATAATCTATAAAAGCAATTTTCAAAAAATATACTTAATCTGAAGACAGAGATACCACTGTTTCTCTCTTGATTTAAATAAAAATTAAAATTAAACAGTTTTTAAAAATTTAAACTTTGATGGCTCGGTGCCCGTAGCACAGTGGTTACAGCACCAGCCATATACACCATGGCTGGCAGGTTCGAACCTGGCTGGACCAGCTGAACAACAATGTCAACTGCAACAAAAAATAGTCGGGCACTGTGGTCGGTCCTGTAGTCCCAGCTACTTGGGAGGCCTAGGCAAGAGAATCACTTAAGCCCAAGAGTTTGAGGTTGCTGTGAGCTTTGATGCCACTGCACTCTATGGAGAGCAACATAATGAGACTCTTTCAAAAAAAAAAAGGAAAGAAAGAATTAAACTTTGATAAGTAAAACCATTTTGCAATGCTCTTGATTATGTGAACTTTATTTCTACAATTAGTCAGAGCACACTGTTCAGCCTGTAATTTTCTCTCTTGGAAATCCTGAATACCTGGTCTAAAGACATTAATTCAGAGGTTTATACACTATTGTCTTTCTCAGTATGTTTGTCAGCTACCAACAAAATTTGGAACAACATGGGAAAGATAAACAGAGAATAAAAAATGCTGCTATATTTTGTATACCTAACCGCTCTTATCCTTTGTATGATCAAAATAGAGAAAACTTAGAAATTTTTAACCAATTATTTTACCTTAGGTTTAACAATGTGCCTTTAACCCTTTTTTTCTTGGCAATGACAGTTTTTTAAAACATAAGTAAAAGAGATGTAATAAAGAATAAAAAATTCTACGGCGCAGCGCCTGTGGCTCAGCAGGCTAAGGCACCAACCACGTACACCTGAGCTGGCGGGTTAAAATCGAGCCCAGGCCCGCCAAACAACAATGACGGCTGCAACCAAAAATGGCCGAGTGTTGTGGCGGGCACCTGTAGTCCCAGCTACTTGGGAGGCAGAGGCAAGAGACTCGCTTGAGCCCAGGAATTGGAGGTTGCTGTGAGCTGTGATACCACGGCACTCTACCCAGGGTGACAGCTTGAGGCTCTGTCTCCAAAAAAAAAAAGAATCAAGAATTCTATACCTAAATGACATGGACAAAAGATCTTAGTGTCGTACTTTCTGACTGCCCTAAAGAGGAAGAAAAGAGAATTCACCTGCAGTTGATGGACAAATCCAACATTAGGATTAATACAAAATCTTCTTTCTTGAACATAAGCAAATGCATCTCTTAAAAAAGAAAAAGGAAATTAATGTGATAGTATTATTTCATGTACATTTCCCAGAATTTACCACAAGTTAAGAACTTACCTAAAAATTTACCTAAACAGGATAGTACAATAATACAGCTTAATAGTAGTGAGTCACAGTGGAAAAAGTATGGTTAGACAAGCAACTGCAACCCAGGGGAACTTGGTCAACTTCTCTAAACTTTATTTTTCTCATTTATTTTCACTATTATTACGACAAGATTCCAAATAATAAAGAGAATATAGAAAATGTAAGTCCATTAATGCATCTTTTCAAGTAAATAAAGCATTCATATTCAAATAATATTCCTTTAAGAACTGACATCTGTAAACAAAGTACAATTTAAACATAAAGGGGGGGGTGAAACAGAAAGAGATTTGAATGATTACTACAAGATTTCTAGCTGGAGCTCGGCGCCCGTAGCACAGTGGTTACAGCGCCAGTCACGTACACTAAGGCTGGCCGGTTCGAACCTGGCCTGGGCCAGCTAAAATCAACAGTGACAACTGCTACAACAAAAACAACAAAATAGACGGGTGTTGTGGTGGGTGCCTCCCAGATACTTGAGAGGCTGAGGCAAGAGAATTGCTTAAGCCCAAGAGTTTGAGGTTGCTATGAGCTGCAATGCCATAGCACTCTACCGAGGGTGACACAGTGAGACTCTGTCTCAAAAAAAAAAAAAAAATGTTTTTAGCTAGTACAACAAGACAAACTGAGAAAGGAAATAACTGCATACTTGGTCATATTTTTGTTTAGTTTTAAGGCAAGACGCTTACAACCCCTTCTCCCCTTTAAAAATCTATGTAGTATAAGCATAGAAAAGATGATTTTTGATAACAAAGACTACCTTGAATTGTGAAGAGATGCTACAAAAACTTCCTAGGTAATTTTTCATCCAACTATTGTTAAAGAAGAACATAATAAATTAGTTTTTTTTTTAACCTTTTATTTATTTATTTATTTATTAATTTATTTTGTTGTTGCAGTTTTTGGCCGGGGCCAGGTTTGAACCCACTACCTCTAGTATGTGGGGCCGGCGCTCCACTCCTTGAGCCACAGGAACCACCAATAAATTAGTTTTTTAAACAAGGAAAGCACTAACGAACACGTAAGTCCAAGTGTTTTTAAACTCAGAAACAATTCCCCCATGCTTAATCCGTCTGTAATAGGTTAATCATCTACGTTACCTTGGCATCTTAAAATAACAAGTTAGCACTAGCTCCATAAAACTAAAAACATATTAGCCTAAGCAGATTTATACAGGTAGATAGGTTAAGTGCTACCCATGGGATAGGGTCTGCCTAATTAAGCATGACGATAAGAAAAAGTCAGGTATTATTAATTTCAAACTCCTAAGCCATTCCTATTAAGTTTCATTTTAATGAGAATTTACATTGTGGCTGGGTTTCAGAGCACTTTCTTACCTGTACTTCATCCCAAATGTCTCCATAATGTATGCAATAACAAAGGCGGCACTGAAGAAGGAGAAAAATTGTGAGAAAAAACCAGAAAGCACAACTCAATAATCAAATGTTAGACAAAGAAAGATTGTCTCTAATTCCATACCTTCTGGAAATCCCTGCATTTCCATGCACAAGAACTTTTCCTGAAAAATAATGAACAGTTATTCTGACAGAAAAACACCTGAGACAGCACTTGAAATATACTGAAACCACATATCATAACAGTAGTGAAATAGAATCTCTGTTAATTTACATCATATACATACCACTTGGATATTTATTAATTTTCAAACTTTCAAAATTTATATTAACTGTGTAAAGAATGCAACAGACTTTTAGATTAAAGATATTTAAAGCTTACAGAGAATTTGAAAACAGTTCTACAGGGATATTTAAGAAAGCTTATCCAAATACAAATTTGGGAGTAATCTAACATATAATTACAACTTCCATATGCTGGATTTAAGACAAATACCAACTAAAAACTTAAAAAACAATCTCTTAAAAATAAACCTTAGGAAGTATTATTTACCTCCAGTTTGTAAGCTCTCATCAATAAATTCTTTAGTCTGAAGGTAAAAGATAATGTGTTACAATAAAACATATGGATTAATATAAGCATAAAATACATACAGGGAATCAAAATAAAATCTATTGAGAACAATTTCCTAATTTATTTTTTTTATTTTTTATTTTTTTATTTTTTTTTGAGACAGAGCCTCAAGCTGTCACCCTGGATAGAGTGCTGTGGCATCACAGCTCACAGCAACCTCCAATTCCTGGGCTCAAGCGAGTCTCTTGTCTTAGCCTCCCAAGTAGCTGGGACTACAGGCGTCCGCCACAATGCCCAGCCATTTTTTGGTTGCAGCCGATATGGTTGTTTGGCGGGCCCGGGCTGGATTCGAACCCACCAGCTCAGGTGTATGTGGCTAGCGCCTTAGCCCGTTGAGCCACAGGCGCCGAGCCAATTTCCTAATTTATAACATATACATAAAATTATCTTAATTCAATAATTTAAAAAATGCTACAAATAGAACATTGTTAAGTAAAAAACAATATAAGTAAAAAACATTATATAGGAGTTAAAATTTAATTCGAATCTAATACATTCAATGAGTGATTTCTCAAATTTTTGGAGATGATAAAAATATTTCCATAAATGGTTTTCTTTAAAAAGTAATCACACAATTTTCAATCATAACAAAGTTTCAATTTTTAATCATAACAAAAGAATAATCTCCTAAAAAGATTTTTATAATGACAACCAAGAGGTTAATAATAAATAAATTTAAATGATACTTTTAAAATATTGATACGTACCATAGGGAAAAATCGTATTATATTTTCAACTGGATTATCTGCAATGTCTAGTACTAAATATCTGAAAATAGAATATTTTGTGTTAAGCACACTTTAAATAAAACTCTTTATGTATAAAAAACAATTAACTTTGAATATTTTTTGACAACCATGAAAAGAATGCAAAACAACTTTTAAAGTATCACATTCCCAACAACTGGGTCACAGATTTTATCATGCATGAGGGCAAATATAACCTTAAATATTTAAAACCTTAAACAATATGTTAATGTCTCTGATACTTCAGTATAAAACAATCCATATTTAAAACAGAAGAAAAACATAAGCAAGAACAAACTTTCCTTTGGACCTAGAAAAAAGACAGACAGTATCCCTAATCATTACTATTCTTTTATTTCTACTAATTTCCCTAAGACCAGGAGATTATTTACTAGGTGATCCTGTCAGCTCCTCCTCATAACCCTAAAAGAAGACATTCTGGAGAAACCCCAAAGTCTGACTCAGAAAGAACTTGTAAAAACAGAAGGTACTATTGATGGAACTGTCCACAGGTCAAAGACTCATGCTGGTAAGGCAAAAGATAGCTAAGGGAACACCTGATTTGAAATTTTACACTTTAGAAAACATTTAAAATTAGGCATTATTAATAAGCTAGGCTTATTTTATTTTTTTTTAAAAGCTTCCATCCCACTTGTTTATTAACACAACTAAAAGCAATTCACTCAGTTATGAAATCAGTTTTTAAAGTCAATTTTGCTTTAAAAATTATAGTTCTTCCATGATCATTTAGGTATTAACAACTGTAAAAAAATCAGGACTTAAAACAGAGATGCTGAAGCCCCAGATCTGAGGAAAATCCTGTTTAACCCACATGGACTCTGACAAAGACTGCACTCTAAAGCGACTGGGAAACCCTGCTGTATGCAATGCTTTGGGAGGATGGGGAATTAACTCAGAGTCAAACTAAAACATTTTAATACATGCCCTCTCCAGTGTTAAGAACTTCTAGTACAACTATCAATCATTAAGAAGCTAGTATTTTTAAGTCTAAGGAGAAACGGTTCTTCCATCAGGATAAAGAACCTGTTCCCAGAACATTTGGTTAATGTCAAATTAAGACTACATGAGATACTATTTTTACTCCATCAGACTTCGAAAACAATATAAAATCTTTTATAATTCTGTCTTGGAGAGATATCAAAGGAAGAGTCACTCTCTACACTTGGTAGAGGGAATGTAAACTGAGAGAACTCACTAGAAGGCAGTTTACAACATCAAAATTTTAAATGTTCATATTCGTAGATCTAGCAATTTTATTACAAATTTACACTATCAATATGCCTATATATGAATGAAACAACATGTGCAGGGACAGTCATTACATACTACAAATATTAGTAAAAGTCTGGAAATAACATATTCAACAGAGTGACTAAATTTCATCATAGTCATAAAATGGATATAATACAACTTAAAAAGAATAAAGCAGCTTTATATAAGTACTTTTACAAAGCAAGCTCCAAAAAATATAAAGTAAAAAAAGTCAGTGTAGGCTAGGCATGGTGGCTCACACCTGTAATCCTAGTACTCTGGGAGGCCGAGGTAGGAGGATTCCTTGAACTTGAGAGTTTGAGACCAGTCTGAGCAAGAGCAAGACCTGGTCTCTACTAAAAATAGAAAACTTAGCGAAGTGTTATAGTGGGTGCTTGTAGTCCCAGCTACGTGGGAGGCTAAGGCAGGGGGATCATTTGAGCCCAGGAGTTCAAGGTTGCTATGAGCTAGGCGGATACCATGGCACTCTATCCCAGGTGACAGAGTAAGATCCTGTCTTAAAAAAAAAAAGGCTCAGCGCCTGTGGCTCAACGGGCTAAGGCGCCAGCCACGTACACCTGAGCTGGCGGGTTCGAATCCAGCCTGGGCCCGCCAAACAATAATGACAGCTGCAACCAAAAAAACGGCCGGGCGCCTGTAGTCCCAGCTACTTGGGAGGCGGAGGCAGGAGACTCGCTTGAGCCCAGGAGTTGGAGGTTGCTGTGAGCTGTGATGCCACAGCACTCTATCCAGGGTGACAGCTTGAGGCTCTGTCTCAAAAAAAAAGGCCAGTGTAAAAAATGAAAGTTATCTATAAGATTATGCTTGTATACATTACACAACAGTGGAAGGGTACTCAATAAACGGGTAACATCAGTACCTCAACGGAGGGAACTGATTATCTAGGGGATAGAATAGGAAAACCTACTTTTCAGTATACAGTCATTTGAATTTTTACATTTCTGCATTATGAGAATGAATTATTTAAATACTATTTTAAACAAAACTTATTCTAAAAATTATGACCTAGATGACCCATCTTTACAAACTGGATTTGTGCAAAAGAAAGTTTGATAATATAAAACCTGAAATAAAACTTCATTAAATATTTGCTACCCTGAACATGTTTTATAAACTATAGCAATAAATTTTTTTTTTTTTTTTTGGAGACAGAGTCTTACTTTGTCGCCCTTGGTAGAGTGTGGTGGTGTCACAGCTCACAGCAACCTCCAACTCCTGGGCTTAGGCTATTCTCTTGCCTCAGCCTCCCGAATAGCTGGGATAACAGGTGCCCACCACAATGCCCAGCTATTTTTTGTTGCAGTTTGGCTGGGGAGAGGTTTAAATCCGCCACCCTCGGTATATGAGGCTGACACCCTATCACTGAGCCACAGGCACCACCCATATAGCAATAATTCTTACCTAAATAATTGTTGAAAATTTGGTTTAATAAAGTTTGCTTCAATATTTTGTCGTATGCATATTATATGAGTTATTCCATGTTTCTGTAGTATAGGTAGCTGTAAAGAAAGAAAAAAGGGGGGAAAGATAGGGAAGAGAAATAGTTTAAAATATAAAACATCATCATACTATAAGATAGATGTTTGAGAATACACAAACTCACATTTGGGCCTTGAATCCAGGAAAGTAAAGCTAATTTTATAATAATATACTTGAAGTGATCAGCAAGGTATTTCAAGATTAGATTAACAGAAATATTTTATATCTATAATTTCAGAGCCTGATGGGACCTTCAGGTACAGTGTTTGGGACACAGGGAAGTGTTTCGCAAACAGTAGCGATCCCCATGGGACTGTAACTGTCACTCTTCAGAGGGGACAACTGAAAGCAGTACATTACCAAACATTCCAACAGAGACCTGAGCCCAAACCTCAAGACTACCACTACCCCTCAATACCCTTGAAGTTAACCTTGAAGTTAACTCTGGGTTGTAATAAGAGTTACATATTCGTAACTTACATAATACACAGAATCTAACCTTTCACCGCTTAAAAATTCTTCTACAGTATGAAAATGGCAACTCCCATGTCATCTTATTATATTCTATACAGGTTGGGCATATTACTTATCCAAAATGGTTGAGACTAGATGTAACCAGGAGTGTTTTAGATTTCAGATTTTGAGATACTTGCATATACATAAGATATCATTGTGGCAACCTGATCTTGGCCTTCCCAGCCTCCAAGTGTAAACACAAAATTCACTGTATCATCATTGTCAACATTCAAAAAGTTTCAGATTCTGGAGGATTTAAGATTTTCCTATTGAGGGTTCTCAATATACAGAGCTTTGGGCTATATATTTAAAGCAATTTAATATGACAATTCTAGAAATTACCAAGTAATAAATCTTTATTTGCAAGCGAGTACAGGTTTCAGTGAGTTGACAGACATGTTATTTTACTAGTTAGAACATCAAATTCCATGACAGCTATGGATTCTGTATGTTCACTGATTTATAAATACATGAAATATATTTAACATAGTTCAAATTAAGTATCAAGTATGTGTAACACAGTTAAGTTGTTCAATGAATGAATTAACAAATCATGCTGACATGAGAGATCCAAATAACCTTGAATTATCTATGACACCTTCAATTTATAATTCTATGTATTTAATTCCTACTTTCTACATTAAATAGTTTAGAACAGTGGTACTAATTCACAAGAGAATAGAAAATAATTTGTATTATGAACTGAATGTTTGTGTCACCTCAAACTCATACGCTGAAGCCCTTACCCTCAAGATGTAATGGTATTAGGAGGTCGGGCTTTTAGGGGGCAATTAATTTTAGATGAGGTCAGAGGATTGCCATGTGAGGATACAGAAAGAAGGAAGGGGTCTGCAAGCCAGGAAGAGGGCGCTCATCAGAACCGCACCTTGGTGGCAACCCACGGTAGACCTCCAGCCTCCAGAACTGAAGAGGAATAAATGCCTGCTGTTTTCAGCCAGTCTACAGTATTTTGTTACAGTAGCCTAAGCTGAGACAATATGGTCTTTGAAAGTTTTAAATGTTGATTTCTGCAGCAAATGTTCTTATGGCAGCATACTTTAGAGAACATGCCAATATTCATTCCTTGGTTTACATGTGATGATCCATGATGGAATTTCCCTACTTTATTTATCTTTGTATTTCCTAAATACATCCTGAATTAGGGAAAGTAAGGTAAGCTTTTGGTAGGATTAATCATTAATCAATCTTCTATATTCATATTTATGCCGATCTCCAAAATGAATTTTTCTTTTTTTTTTGAGACAGAGCCTCAAGCTGCCCCCTGGAAGTGCCATGAAGCTATAACTCACAGCAACCTCAAACTCCTGGGCCCAAGCGATTCTCTTGCCTCAGCCTCCCTAGCAGCCCACCACAATGCCTGGCTATTTTTTGGTTGCAATTGTCATTGCTGTGTGGCAGGCCTGGGCTGGATTCGAACCCGCCAGCTCTGGTGTATGTGGCTGGCACCTTAGCTGCTTGAGCTACAGGCGCTGAGCCTCCAAAATGAATTCAACATTCATTCCTTAGTTTATATGTGATGATCTATGATGGAGTTTTCCTACTTTATTAATGTGAGAAAGTACAAGATGACATATATAATCATGGATAAAAACCTATTTTTTTCCCAAAGTCTCGAAAAATAGACAACTAATATTTATAAATAAAAATAGAAGATAATTTCAAAAAAACAGAAAATGCCAAATCTTATAGATAATAGAAAAAGAAGAAATACTTCAAATTCATTTTACTTCAGCTGGATATATCTGATATTAAAATTGGAAAAAATATATTATAAAGGGAAATTACAAACATGTTTTTATAAATGAGGATGCAACACCCTAAACAACACATTAACAAGTTGATTCAAAAATTATTGTTCAAATAATGTACTTTGGTCAAAATTAAATCCAATTTATATGAAAATTAGTCACTATGTTTTTTTCCTTTCCCCACCCTCTCCCTCCTTCTCTCTCTGTCTGCTCTCCCTTTCCCCCACCATGTCATTGTCATTACTTGTCCTCATATCAAAGTTGAATACATAGGATTCATGCTTCTCCATTCCTGTGATGCTTCACTAATAATGTGTTCCACCTCCATCCAGGTTAATACAAATGCTACAAAATCTCCTTTTTTTAAAATGGCTGAATAGTATTCCACCGTATATATATACCATAGCTTGCTAATCCATTCCTGGGTTGAGGGGCATTTAGGCTGTTTCCACATTTTAGTGACTATAAATTGAGCTGTGATAAACAGTGATAAAAAACTATTTTAAAATGCTCTTAAGATCCATTAACTATTGCTAAATAAAAACAAACATTCAAAAAATAGAATTCTGGCTCGGCGCCTGTGGCTCAACGGGCTAAGGCACCAGTCACGTACACCTGTGCTGGCGGGTTCGAATCCAGCCTGGGCCCGCCAAACAACAATGATGACTGCAACCAAAAAATGGCCAGGCGTTGTGGCGGGCACCTGTAGTCCCAGCTACTTGGGAGGTGGAGGCAGGAGACTCGCTTGAGCCCAGGAATTGGAGGTTGCTGTGAGCTGTGATGCCATAGCACTCTCTCCAAGGTGACAGCTTGAGGCTCTGTCTCAAAAAAAAAAAAAAGACCGAATATAACAGAATTCTGATACCAGAAAGAGAGGATATGGAGAATGGGGGGGAGGGGAAGTATTTGAAGAAATAAGGGCCAAAATTTTTCCAAATTTGATAAAAAGACACAAAATTATTGATTCAGAAGAGAAAAAGGGGAGGGGGAGAGTAACAGAAAAACAAAACCCCCAGAAAACAGCAGGGTATGGTGGCACCTGCGTGTAGTCCCAGTTACTTGGGAGCTAATCTATGACCACTTCAGTCTAGGAGGTTGAGTCCAGCCTCGGTTAATATAGCGAGACCCCTCTTCCTAAAAACAAAATAAAATTCTATACTTTTTTTTTTTTGAGACAGAGTTTCACTTTGTCACCCTCAGTAGAGTACCATGGCATCATAGCTCACAGTAACCTCAAACTCTGGTCTTAAGTGATCCTCTTGCCTCAGCCTCCCAAGTAGCTGGGACTACAGTCATCCTCCACTATGCCCAGCTATTTTTCCTTTGTTTTTTAGAAACAGGGTGTTGCTCTTGCTCAGGTTGGTTTCAAATTCCTAAGCTCAAGCAATCCACCTGCCTTGCCCTCCTTGAGTGCTAGGATTACAGGCATAAGCCACCACACTTGGCCAAAATTCTATACCTTAAATCCACCAAATTGATAAGTACATTAAACGTAAATAGACTAACAAAATCCCAATTTAAAGATGGACTTTGTCAGACTATATGAAAAAGCAAGATAGAACTACATGCTGTTTACAAGCAATATACTTTCTTTCTTTGAGGCAGTCTTACTCTGTTGTCCCAGGATAGAATGCCATACATTCTGTTAGCCTAGTTAACAGCAATCTCCAACTCTTGGGTTCAAGGGATCCTCATGCATCAGCTTCCATGCAGAGCTGGGACAATAAGTGCCCGCCACAATGCCTGGCTTTTTTTTTTTTTTAAAGTAGAGACAGGGTTAGGCCGGGCACAGTGGCTCATGCCTATAATCCCAGCACTTGGGAGGCCGAGGCGGGTGGATTGCCTGAGCTGACAGATTTGAGACTAGCCTGAGCCAGAGCAAGATCTCATCTCTAAAAATAGCCAGGCATTATGGCAGGTGCCTAAAGTCCCACCTACTTAGGAGGCTGAGGCAAGCGAATCGCGTAAGCCCAGGAGTTTGAGGTTACTGTGAGCTATGATGCCACTGCACTCTAACAAGGGTGACAAAGTGAGCTCTGTCTCAAAAAAAAAAAAAAAAGTAGAGACAGTGTCTCACTCTTGCTTAGGCTGGTCTCTAAATCCAGAGCTCAAGTGATCCTCCTGCCTGGCCTCTTAAAGTGCCAGGATTACAGGCATGAGCCACTGTGCCCAGCCAAGCACTTTAAATATAATAACATAGATACTGTGAAAGTTAAAGCATTAATAAAGGTATGTCATGCAAACAGTAAGCAAAAAAAGGCTGAGTGGCTATGATAAGATCAGATAAAACAGACTTCATGACCAGAGATTATGAAGAACATTTCATTATGATAAAGAGTTAATTCACAGGAAGACAACAATTGCAAGTGTGTATGTGGCTCATGACAGCTTCCACATAAGTGAAACAAAATATTAATAAAATTAAATGGAGAAATAGAAAATCTGCAATCAAGTACTGACTGTATTACATTCCCAAGTGATAATTATCACATGGTAATGGAGAACACTGAAAGTCAATTTATAATTAAGGAACCTCATTATCTCTTGTTTCAACTCTTTTGCTATAAAATCTATTCCTATTGAGTAGGAAACATGTCCTGTTGGCCTGTCTTGTCTTGAATTTCCTTGATAAAACATGTCCTGTTGGCCTGTCCTGTCTTGAATTTCCTTGATAAAACGGAGTCCTGAGGACATTACACATAAACATTATTCTGGTAGGCAATAATCACGGGATTTGAGGAGCTGGTTGTTCCCAAAGAGCCTGAAACATCCATGGGTGTAAAAAAAAGTAGTAAAAAAGGGACTTTAAAACCTTTTAGCATTTTAAAAAGCCTAACAGAAATAATACATTTATTTGAAGCAAGCCTGTCACACAGCAGCTGTCTAACTTTGATCAAATTACTAACACTGTAGTCCTGTGTTTTGGTTGACAAAATGGGGTAATAGTATGTATCTTGGAACTGGGTACACATAAGATAACTTAAATACAGCAGCTAGTATGTTGCCTATTATAAAGCAGGCACTTAGCAAAGCTAAATTTAATTGCAGCAAACCAGAGTGGCAATTCTGGTTCTGTTGCTGATCATAAGTTGTAAGTGGTCCTATTGAAAAAAAAAAAAAAAAAGACTAGCAAGTTAATATTTAATTAATGCAGGGTTTGGGAGAGTATAATATTTCTTTTTTTATTTTTATTTTTTGCAGTTTTTGGCCAGGACTGGGTTTGAACCTGCCACCTCCAGCATATGGGGCCAGCGTCCTACTCCTTTGAGCCACAGGCATTGCCCCATGTTTCTTTCTTTTTCAAGACAGAGCCTCAAGCTATCACCCTGGGTAGAGTGCCATGTCATTACAGATCACAGCAACTTCCAACTCCTGAGCTTAAGTGATGCTCTTGCCTCAGTCTCCCAAGTATGTGGGACTACAGGTGCCTGCCACAACGCTCGGCTATTTTTTGGTTGTAGTTATCATTGTTGCTTGGCAGGCCCAAGCTGGATTCAAAGCTGCCACCTCTGGTGTATGTGGTTGGCACCTTAGCCGCTTGAGCTACAGGTGCCGAGCTGGGAGTATAAAATTTCAAAACCATTGGACACAAGGGAAGAAGAATCAAAGGTATCTTTTTATTTTATTTATTTATTTATTTATTTTATTCCCATCTTTTTATTTTATTTTATTTTTTTGAGACAGAGCCTCAAACTGTCGCCCTGGGTAGAGTGCTGTGGCATCACAGCACACAGCAACCTCCAATTCCTGGGCTCAAGCGAGTCTCCTGCCTCCGCCTCCCAAGTAGCTGGGACTACAGGCGCCCACCACAATGCCCAGCCATTTTTTGGTTGCAGCCGTCATTGTTGTTTGGCAGGCACAGGCTGGATTTGAACCCGCCAGCTCAGGTGTACGTGGCTGGCACCTTAGCCCGTTGAGCCACAGGTGTCGAGCCAAAGGTATCTTTTAAAAAAAAAATACTGATTAATTAATTTATTTTTTGGAGACAGAGTCTCACTATGTCACCCTGGGTAGAGTGCCATGGTGTCATAGTTCACAGCAACCTAAAACTCTTGGGCTCGGGCGATCCCCTTGCCTCCGAGGAGCTGGACTATAGGTACCTGCCACAGTGGCTGGCTAGTTTTACTATTTTGGGATAGTAAAGATGGGATCCGGTGGTTGCTCAGGCTGGTCTTAAACTCCTGAGCTCAAGCAACCCACTGACCTTGACCTCTCAGAGTGCTAGGATCACAGGCGTGAGTTACCATACCCAGCTCCCACTTCCCCCATTTAATAAAGACAGAGGTTACCTGGGATGGTGGCTCACACTGTAATCCTAGCTAGCACTTTGGGAAACCAAGGTGGGTGGATTGCTTGAGCTCAGGAATTCTACAGCAGCCTGAGTAAGAGTGAGATCCCATCTGTGATTAAAATAAAAGAACTAGCCAGGCATTATGGCTGGCACCGGTAGCCCCAGCTACTTGGGAGGCTGAGGCAAGATGATCACTTGAGCCCAAGAGTTTGAGGTTGCCTGGTTATGACACCACAGCACTCCACCCAGGGCAACAGAGTGAGACTGTCTCAAAAAAAGAAAAGAGGCTCAGTGCCATCAGTGGTTAGGGCACCGGTCACATACACTGGGGCTGGTGGGTTCGAACCCAGCCCGGGCCTGCTAAACAATGACAACTACAACAAAAAAATAGCCGGGCATTGTGGCGGGCTCCTGTAGTCCCAGCTACTTGGGAGGCTGAGGCAAGAGAATTGTTTAAGCCCAAGAGTTTAAGGTTGCTGTGAGCTGTAACATCACAGCACTCTATTGAGGGTGACAAAATGGGTGAGACTCTTGTCCCAAAAAAAGAAAAAGAAAGAAACAAAAGAAAAAAAAGACATAGGGTATAGAGCCTTACTTTGTTATCCAGGCTATAGTGCAGTGGGCTCAAGAGATACTTCTGCCTCTACCTCCCATGTAGCTGGGACTACAGATGCAAAATAGCACAATCGGTTAATATTTCAATTTTTTGTGGAGACAGGGTCTCACTATGTAGTTGAAGCTGGTCTCAAACTTCTAGCCTCAAGAGATCTTCTGACTCAGCCTCCCAAAGTGTTATAATTAGAGGCTTGAGCCACCAATCCAGGTGAGTGAAAATCTCCTTAATGTGAAGAAGCAAAAAACCTTCTGATACAGCCAGCATAAAAAATTCTCTCTTAGCTAGGAATGGTTGGTATGTCCCTGGAGTCCCAGTTATCAGGAGACTAAAGTAGAAGGATCACTTGAGCCCAGGAGCTGGAGTCCAGCCTGGGCAACATAGTGAGACCTGCCTTGGGAAAAGAAAATTCTTTCATAGTTAGGATAAACATTTAACAAACAAAATAAAACAAATAAACAAAAAAGAATCTTCTTCCAGTGATCTCTTACACTATTTTATTGGAATATTTTCCTCCCCCCTGACCCATTATCTCTGATCCTAAAATTTACTCACCTGTTTTCTTATGTTCTCATATTGAATTCTAAGTGGATCTCTGGTATTTTTGTAGATTTTGTCAACTAAACTAGCCAGCAGAAAACCCTACTGAGGCTGGGCTCAGTAATCTCAGCACTTTGGAAGGCCAAAGAAGGTGAATCACTTGAGGTCAGGAGTTCAAAGCCAGCCTGGGCAACACAGTGAGACCCCCATCATTACAAAAAGTACAAAAATTAGCTGGGCATGGTGGTGTGTGCCTGTAGTCCCAACTTCTTGGGAGGCTGAGGTGGAAGGTTTCCTGAGCTCACAATTTTCAGGCTGCAGTGAGTTATTATCATTGCACTCTAGTCTAGGCAACAGGGTAAGATCCTATCTCTAAAAAAAAAAACAAAAACCAAAAAAGAAGCTGGGCACAGTGGCTCATGCCTGTAATTCTAGTACTCTGAGAGGCCAAGGTGGGTGGACAGCTTGAGCTCAGGACCAGCCTGAGCAAGAGCAAGGCCTTGTCTCTACTAAAAATAGAAAAACTAGCAGGGCATTGTGGTACACACCTGTAGTCCCACCTACTCGGGAGGCTGAGGCAAGGGGGATGCCTGAGCCCAAGAGTTTCAGGTTGCTGTAAGGTATGACAACACAGCACCTAACCCAGGGCAACAGAGTAGAAGGGAGGGAGGGAGGGAAGAAGGAAGAGAGGAAGGAAGGAAGGACGGAAATGAAGGAAGAAAGGGAGAGAGAAACTACTCTATATTCATAACGCTCATAACTGACAGTTGCTGTTATTCCAGTGTCATAAGTTACCGCAGGAAACTAGATCACATAAACAGAGTCAGAGCATGTTTATTACAGGGTAATGTAGATTACAGTGGTCACTCTACCTTCGCAAGGCATTTTCTTTTCTTTTTTTGAGACAGATCCTCAAGCTGTCACACTGAACAGAGTGCCGTGGCATCACAGCTCACAGCAACCTCCAACTCCTGGGCTCAGGCGAGTCTCCTGCCTCAGCCTCCCAAGTAGCTGGGACTGCAGGCACCCACCACAACACCCGGCCATTTTTTGGTTGCAGCCGTCATTGTTGTTTGGCGGGCCCGGGTTGGATTCGAACCCGCCAGCTCAGGTGTACGTGGCTGGCGCCTTAGCCCGTTGAGCCACAGGCACCGAGC
>CAUYRH010133822.1:0-14899 GCA_963574655.1 Perodicticus potto
CCACAACGCCCGGCTATTTTTCTGTTTTGCAGTTTGGCCGAGGCCGGGTTTGAACCCACCACCTTCGGTATATGGGGCTGGCGCCCTACTTGATGAGCCACAGGCGCTGCCCCATCTTAACTATTTTTAAGTGTATGGTTCAGTTGTATTAAATATATTTATAATGTTGAACAGTCATCTCCATAACTCTTTTCATCGTATAAAACTGAAACTCTGTACCCATTAAACAGTAAATGTTTATTCTTCCTCTCAACCCTGGGTAACTGTGTCTCTGATTTTGATTACTATAAGTACCTCATGTAGATGGAATTATACGTGTAGTATTTGTCTTTTTTTTTTTTGAGACAGAGCCTCAAGCTGTCGCCCTAGGTAGAGTGCTGTGGCATCACAGCTCACAGCAACCTCCAACTCCTGGGCTCAAGCAAGTCCCCTGCCTCTGCCTCCCAAGTAGCTGGGACTACAGGTGCCCACCACAACGCCCAGCTATTTCATGGTTGCAGCCATCATTGTTGTTTGGCGGCCGGGCTGGATTCGAACCTGCCAGCTCAGGTGTATGTGGCTGGCGCCTTAGCCACTTGAGTCACAAGCGCCAAGCCAGTATTCGTTGTCTTGTGTCTGGCTTATTTCACTTAGGATAATGTCTTCAAGGTTCATCTGTGTTGTATAGCATGTGTTCAAATTTCCTTCCTTTTAAAGGCAAATAATGTTTCATTGTATGTGTATACCACAGTTTGCACTGGACACTTGGGCTGCTTCCATATTTTAGTGATTGTGAAGAATGGTGCTGTGAACATGGGTATACAATATCTCTTCAAAACCATGCTTCAGTTTGTTTGGGCATATTCCCAGAAGTTGTGGAATTGCTGGATCATATGGTAATGGTAATTTTATTTTTCTCTTCTCTTTTTTTTTTTTTTGAGTCTCACTATGTCACCCTGGGTAGAGTGCCATGCGTCACAGCTCACAGCAACCTCAAACTTTTGTGCTTAAGAGATTCTCTTGCCTCAGCCTCTGAAGTAGCTGGGACTACAGGCAACCACCACAGTGCCTGGCTATTTTTTGGTTATAGTTGTCGTTGTTTGGCAGGCCTGGGCTGGATTCGAACCTACCAGCTCTGGTGTATATGGCTGGCACCCCTAGCCGCTGAGCTATAGGCACTGAGCCTCTTCTTTCTTTCTTTTTTGGAGCCAGAGTCTTGCTCTGTTGCCCTAATTAGAGTGCAGTGGCATCTTCATAGCTCACTATAACTTCAAACTCCTGGGCTCAAGTGATCTTCCTGCCTCAACCTCCTGAGTAACTGGGACTATAGGTGTCCAACGCCATGCTTGGCTAATTTTCTATTTTTTTTTTTTTTTTTTTTTTAGATAAAGTCTCACTCTGTTGCCCTGGCTAGAGTGAGGCAGTGGTATCCTTATAGCTCACAGCAACCTCAATCTCTTGGGCTTAAGCAAGCCTCTTGTCTCAGCCTCCCAAGTAGCCAGGACTATGGTTGCCAGCCACAATGCCTGGCTAGATTTTCTATTTTTAGTAGAGATGGGGTCTTGCTTTTGCTGTGGCTGATCTTGAACTCCTGACATTAAGTGATCCTCCTGCCTTGGCCTGTCAGAGTGCTAGGATTACAAGCGTGAACTACCATGCTGAGCCCTAATTTTATATTTTTATGAGGAATTACCACACTGTTTTCAGTTTTACATTTCCTTCAACAGCGCACAGCGGTTCTAATTTCGCTGTGTTCTCACCAACACTGTTGCTGCGTTTTGATAGTATTCATTCCTGTTTACGGCCAGATATTCCATTATACATGTGTACTACGTTATAGATGTTATTCATTCATACTGATGCACATTTGGGTCATTTCTACTTTTGTCTATCATGAATGATGTTGCTGTGGACGTTTGTTCATGTGCGGGTTTTTGTGTGGACTTGTCTTCCTTTCTCTTGGCCATATAACTAGGATTGGAATCGCTGGGTCACGTGCCCAGCTCTTTTCCAAGGGGGCTGTACCATTTACACTCCCACTGGTAGTATATGGAGTTCTAATTTCTCCATATGCTCACCAGTTCTTTTTATCATCTGTCATTTTGATGATAGCCATTGTTGGGGGGTATGACATGGTATCTTATTGTGGCATTGATTATATTTCCCTAATATGTTGAGTGTATTTTCATGTGTTTGGTAGCCATTTGTGTATTTTCTTTGGAGTAAGGTCTGTTCAAATCCTTTACGCATTTAAAGCGTGAATATCTTGTTGTTGTGTTTGTTTTTTAAGACAGAGTCTCACTCTGTTGCCCTGAGGTAGAGTGCCATGGCATCAGCCTAGCTCACATCAACCTGAAACTCTTGGGTTCAAGCCATCCTTCTGCATCAGCCCCCCTCCATAGGTGGGACTACAGGCACCTGATACAATGCCTGGCTAACTTTTCTATTTTTAGTAAAGATGGGGTCTTGCTCTTGCTCATTCTGGTTTTGAACTTTTGAACTCAAGGAATCCTCCTGCCTTTGCTTCCCAGAGTACTAAGATTACAGGTGGGAGCCACTGTGCCCAGCCAAAACGTTAATATGTTTTGACCCTGCCATTCTATTTCTTATTATCTGTTCTAGAGAAATCATACATATGCACAATGGGACTTGTATAAGGATATTCATATAAAATTATAAAAGAAAAACTTGGAAATTGAATTACTATCAGTAGGGGATTGGGTGAATACATATCCTTTCAAAAGTGTCTTTCAGATTGTTTGTGGCCCATTGGTAGCTTATGAAATTCAATTTAGTAAGTCGCAACCAGGATTTAGAAAATTAGAGCAGAATAGAAAACATTTCAGGGATTAAGCATAATATATTCTGTGGATCACAGTCAATAAAGTTTGGAAAACACTGCTGCAGAATGCTTTGTAGGAGTTAAAAACATTGAGACAGATCTGTTTGCACTGTCATGAAAACATTGTTAGGACATAGTACAGATGTTGTGGAATAATACTGTATACAGTTTGATTGTATTTGTTTTATTTTTAAATCACGAAATTAAAACCATGTCTATGTATATGAATTTACAGAAAAAGGTCTGGAAGGATACAGGTCTTTTTTTGTTTTTTTCCTTTTAGAGACAGGGTCTTATTCTGTTGCCCAGGCTGAAGGGAATATAGTGGCCCAATCATAGGTTACTGCAGTCTCGAGTTCCTGGGCTGAAGTGGTGCTTCTGCCTCAGTCTCCTGAATAGCTATTATAGGCCCATGTCACCACACCATACTTGGCTAATTTAAAAAATTTTTTTGTAGAGATGGGGTTTTGCTGTGTTGCCCAGGCTGGTCTTGAACTTTTGGCCTCAAGTGATTCTCCCACCTTGCAGGTCTTTTTGACAATAGTGATGACCTCTAACATGGGCACTAAGGTGGGAGTGAGGAGTAGCTAAGGAGAGCTTTAGGGTTATCTGTCCTTTCGTATTTATGTATTTCTTCTGTAAGAATAAACAACATAGCATGAAAAAGGAACTGTTAAAACACAAACAAAAGTGTGCTTGTTGGTGTAATATTCTGACTACCACCTCCAGTCCCATCCTTGCCCTCGTAACACTTTATCAGTGAAATACTTAGTCCTTATTAGGTCTTGTGCTGTGAATGCACAATTGTTGGCATATATGGGCACAGAAAGAGGTCACTCCTTTTGGGTGGCAGTTAAACAGGTCAGAAGGGTGAGGTGGTGAAGCTCAGGGAGGGTCATTCATTCACACGGCAGACGGTTGACGAACAGCAGCTGTGATGGCTGTGGCTGTGCTGGGTGCTGGAAACCCTCTGCCTCAGTTCCTTAGGTCCTCACCTCCACCTCTGGAGGAAGGCGTTTGGGGCAGAGTGCTATAGAGGTTCAGAGCATGAGGTTTGAAGTCAAGCCAGCTTGGAGTTTCCTTCTAGCTTATTAACTTTTCCTGGCCTCTGTTTCCTCATTTTAAAAAGGGCAACATTTAAAAAGTAGCACCAGCTACAGAGGGCTGTGATGAAGATTAAGGGGGAAGCCCAGACAGGGGAGGTTCCTTTGGATCATGCTCTCCTTTGCACGTGAGGAAACTGGCATTCCGTGGTGCGCTTTGGTGCCTGGACAGTTAGCATGTGGAAAGGGCACCGGGACTCGGAATTTGGTCTCAGCTTTGCCACTTATCCTTTGTGATTCTGAGGACGTAACTTCTTTCCTCTTTCTAGGTCTCAGTCTTCTCATCTGTACAGTGATAAAATCATATCTGAACCCTCTTCTTTTGATTACATTGTTGTTTATTCCTTGTGGCTCTCCTTGAGGCCGCAACCCTAATTACAAGTCTAAGAGTGAATGATCACGACGGGAAGAGGGAGTTGCTTGGGGCTGGAGGTGTGGCTGGTACTGACTGGAGGGTGTGGGTGACAAAGATTCATGGCATTTAGAAGTGGGTAGGTAAGTCCAAGTAGAAATTTGGCAGGAAGCAGGCAGGAATTTCTGTATTATATAGTAATTTCAGTAAGAGTTGGGATGTCAGATGTCATTTTTCAGACTTCATTGTTTATCTCCTGGAAGCTTGTCTAAGACCAAGATCTTTGGTGTTGTCTGCTAGAAGTTCTCAGCCATAACTGATCTTGACATGAGCTGTTGATAGGCCATCTCAGCCAATAGGAGTTAATTTCATGGTTGTAGTGGAGAGAATTCCAGATTGAGAATGGAGGACCAGACTCTAAGATAAGCTTGGCCAATAACCTGGTGTGTGTGTGTGTGTGTGTGTGTATGTGTGTTTGTTTGTGTACGCGCGCGTGACATTGGGCGTACCATCTGTAAAAGGTGGTGGTTGAACTCGATTTTAATATTTAAAATTCAGTTTAGAAAATGGACTTTGTCCATTTAGTGATGCTTATTGGAAGAAATTAAGAATTATAGAACATTAAGAAGGAAAAAAGCATTTCTCATTTCCCTACAAATGATGATTTTTAATATTTCAATGCATATTTTTTATCTCGTTATATGCCAGTAGCTTACCAAGTTCCTAAAAGGATTTGAGGTGACTTTAGTGTATATGCACTGTCTATATTGTCTTTACAATTGAGGAAATAATTCAGTTTAAGTTTTTCAGTTATCTTTTAGCAGACACATTTTATGTGATTTCTTTCCTGATGTTGGGATTTTATGATGGTTCTAATTTTTTGCTCGTTCTTAATCTTGAAGGTCCATTCCAACTCCAAAGCTTGGTGATTAGGCAGAATTGTTCTCGAAGCAGATGGATTTAAATTTGGAGGTATGGAGAGAACACTCTGCCAACAAGTCATGCTGAGCTTCTTTTAACTCCTATTTTGTGCTGTGGACAGGGAAGCATGAGTGGGGGTTAGGCACGCAAGGCCAGGACTCTGGACTCGGTTCTCTACTTAACTCCCATGTGACTCTGGATAGGACACTGAAAGTGTCTGGGCCTCAGAGCCTTCCTTTGAAAAATGTGTGGACTCTCAGGGACATGGCAGTTCTAATGATGGTAAATCTTTTATAAATTGTAAAGCACTGTGTATTTCAAGGTGATAATGATATTTTGCTCCCATTTATGGAGTACCCACTATATGCCAGGTACCTTGCTGTGTCTTGTTTAATTGCCAATTACTCTATGGAATAGCTACTTTTCTCCTTTTACAGCTGAAGGAAGTGAGGGTTCAGAGAGGTGCGTGGCAGAGCTTACAGTAGAATCCCGCATAATGCGTTCTGTGTCAAACCATACCTCCAATTACGGTTCAGTTTTCTGTCACTGTCTCCAGATCCTTATTGAACCTGTTTATATGATTCAACCAGTACAACTTCTTGGATCAGTGAATTTTGCATTTTTGTTTGACATTCTTAAAGCTCTGAATTGGTACTCAAGTCCCAGAAGGTGTGATAGGCATATTAGCAGTAACAATAATAATAATAATAATTATAAAACAACAGGTGCCATTTGTTGAGCAGTTATTATGTGTTAAGTATAAATATACATGGGAACTAATTTAATTTTTATGGTAGAGTGATATCCGTGTGGTAACAGATTAAGAAAGTGAGGCAGCTTGTATTAATAGCTGGCATGGTACCTCTGCACCTAGCACATATTTGGCATATAGACATTTGATGTATGAACTTGTGAATGCATGACTTTGCTGACGGTGACTCAGCTACCAAGTGTTAAGGCTGGAGCTCTTTTCTAAGGCCAAAACTCAGCCCCACAGCCTGAGTTCTTAACCTCTATGTTTCAGGCCTTCCAGGACGCTGAGCTGCGTGCCTGTCCTTCCTGGCTGTGGCCCGGTGGCCACGTGCAGTCCCGGCAGGCTCAGCAGTCTCTGTTGTTGAGATGCTAGCTTATCTCTCACATATGTGTTCTCTCCTAGTGGCCTTGTTCCCAGTGTACCAGATGACCTGGATGGCATCAACCTCAGTGCTGGCTTGGGAGGTAGTGGTGAGTACACAGAGCCCATCATTCTCTTGAGTCAGAACGAGAAATGGGGAGCTCCATAGGGCTTAGAGACTGGGCCTTCCTGTCTCTGGGGCCTAGAGCCTGCCCTGGCCTGACACAGTAGGTGCTCAGTATTTTTTTGTCTTTATTGATTTGCTCTTCTTCTTTCATAGGAAATGATGTCCTTCAGCCGTACTTCATGAGTTTTATTTCTTGCTACCAAGCCTATAGGGATTCAGATAGTGTTTGCTAAACTGAATGACAGTGTGGAGGCTGGGCATTGAGTTGGTGACTAGACCAGGCCCAGGGGTTCTGTTGGTCTCCACTGCCGAGCAACTGGAGACCCGGGAGAGCTGCCATCTGGGCTTTAGTGTACTGAGGCCTTCCTGGCAGGCTGCTGGATTCCATCTGCCAGCTGAAGCCCAGCATTCCAGCATGGGCCTGCCCTTTGGAGACAAATAGCTGGTAGACCACAGGAGACAGTGCTGAATGAATAAGCAGTGTGTTGTGTTTAAGCTGGACGTGAGGAGGCTTTGCAGCATGGGTCTTGCTAAGCATTCTTTGTAATTTACATTTCTGAGAAAAATGAATGCTATCTTAAGTGTCTCTGTGGGTAGTGCTAATAATTTGCCTTGTTGAAATATCTTAGAGATATTTTGACTTTTTTTTTTCTTCTCTAAAGTGATGAGATATATGCAAAAGGAAATTTTTGTAGCAGACAAAATAGGTAATCTCTATTTCTAATTCCTAATAATTATTCTCTATTTCTGGAGAATACCTTTACTTATAGGTCATTCCTAGGTTTTTCTTAGGAATCCATTGGCTTTTAGTTTAAACAAAGTTTCAAAAATCCAATAAGCCCGATCTCTATTCTTCCTGCCTATAGGCAATTGCAAGAGAAAATTGATAGGCCTGCTCCTTAATTCAGCCAGACTCTGGGCTAGACCCTGGGATTCAATTTTGAACATGTTACCATAAAGATGAGAGGACAATTAAACACAAAATTCTGAAAAATCATATATATAATCAGTGTCAGGAGTGAGAAAGTATAAGGTTCTGTGAGAGGGGATTATTTACCCTGGTATGGAGGAAGTGAGCCAGGCAAGAGTTTACCAAGAAGCTGAGACTTGAAGAGCAAGTGGGACCTTGTTAGGGAAAAGGGAGGATGAGCTTTCCAGACTCCGATCACAGGCATGGCCTGTTTGAGAGACAGGAAAACAAGCCCGTCTGTCCTTAGTTTGGTGCCCAGGGCTCTTCACGGTCTGCCCCACCCACTCTCGTGGCCTCTTTTCCGCTGAGTTGTTTCTGACCGTTAGGCTCACTCCCACTTCTGGGCCTCTGCCTGGGCTTTTTACCCTTTTGTCCCTCTCATCTGCTGTGCCTGCCTCAGCTCAGAGCTCACTTGCTTTTTTTGGCTCCCACTGGGCTGATTTACTTGTGCTTTCCTCTCTAAACATTATATATTTCACTTCATTTCATCTCATTCATTTATTCCTTTTGGCTACATTTAAAATATTCAAAATCAGACCAGTTTTCACCCACTTACACGCCCATCATTCTGGTCCAGACCACTAGGATCTCTGGCCTGGATTCTCTCAATATTCCTCTACCTGTTCTCCTTATTTCTCTCCTAAACCCCTTACAGTCTGTTCTCAGCAAGGCAGCCAGAAAGAGCCTTTAGAAACCTAAGTCTAATTGTGTTACTACTCTGTAGTTCAGACTCTTCCAGCAGTTCCTCGGAGTCCTTATTGTTTTTTGAGACAGTGTCTCACGCTGTCACCCTGAGTAGAGTGCTGTGGCATCATAGTTCACAGCAGCCTTAAACTCTTGGACTCAAGGGATTCTCTTGCTTCAGCTTTCCGAGTAGCTGAGACTACAGGTGCCCATCACAACACCTGCCTAGTTTTTATATTTTTAGTAGAGACGGAGTCTTGCTTTTGCTCAGGCTTGTCTTAAACTCCTGAGTTCAAGCAGTCCTCCTGCCGTGGCCTCCCAGAGTGCTGGGATTACAGGTATGAACCACCACACTCAGTCAGTCTTCAGAGACCTTAGATGAGCCGACAAGACCATACCCAGTTTGTCCCCCAACAATTCTCTTACCTCCTCTCCTACTGTCCCCTTTGTTTATTGATGTCCAGTCCACTGGCCTGTTGACTATTGTACAGATCCACTAGGCATGATCCTATCTCAGGCTTCTTGGAGTGTTCTTCCTCTAAGTAACTGGCTCCTTCTTTTCTAGTCTGCCCAGATGTCACCTTCTCAGTGAGAATTGCCTTAAAATTGCATTCCTTACCCCACTCCTGGTATTCCCTATTTTTATCCACTTTATTTTCCCTGTAGCATTTATCATCTTTTAACATTGTCTGCAATCACCCTATTATTTTGTTTATTGTCTTTCTCCTCCCTTTAGAATATTGGCTCCATCTTTCTTTCTTTCTTTTTTTTTTTTTGAGATGGGGTCTTGCTAGAGTGTAGTGGTGTGATCATAGTTCACTGCAGCCTTGAACTCCTGGGCTCAAGTGATCCTCCCACTCAGCCTCCCAAGTAATTGGAACTACAGGGATATTCCACCACGTCAGCTAATTCTTAAAAAATTAAAAAAATTTTCGATTGGGTCTCACTGTGTTGCTCAGGCTGGTCTTGAACTCCTGGTCTGAAATGATGCTCCTGCCTTGGCCCTTAAAGTGTTGGGATTACAAATGTGAGCCACCTACCTGGCCCATTGGTTTGTTCCCTGATGTAGCCACATCTTGAAAAGGGCCTAGCAGAAGGTAGGTGCTTAGTACATACTTGCTGGAAGAATGAATTCATTCATTTCACTCAACACACAAATATTCAGCACCTACAAAGTGCCCAGGGCTTTGGATAGCATGGGACAGTCTGTTAATCTCTCTGTCTTGCCCACTTGATCGGGACCCTCTCGGGTGCAGGATCAGTGTCTCCTTCACTGTTTGGTCCCCAGCACATAAGGATGGTGCTTGGCACCGAGTAAGTATGGAGGAAATGTCTGTTGAATGAAAGAAGCTGTGGAGAAATTTGGGTATTGGCAAAGTCTTTACTCACTGCAAAGCAGAGGTCACCAGTTTCTGGCCCATTGCCTGCCTTTGGAAATAAACTGTTATTGGAACATAGCCCCTTTATTTGTTTATGTATTATCTATGGCTGTTTTTATGCTATGACAGGATTTGAATAGTTGTGACAGATTTTAGGCTTTGTGTATCATCCACAAAGCCTGAAATATTTGTTGTCTGGCTTTTAAAGAAAAAGTTTGCCAGTTTCTGCTGTCAAGTCAGTTAGACGTGCTTTGTTTTAATATTGACATGTGAAGATGATTGCCTGTTCAACAAAATAATTTTATGAAATAAGGAAGCACATATCAGGACAGTTTGCTCTGCCAAATGCCTGATGCATTTTCTGAGTCATTTTTTGACACACACAGTGTGTGTTGGGTTACTTTAAGTAATCCATAAATATTTGAAACATAATGGTTTAGAGCAGTGGTCCCCAACCTTTTTGGCACCAGGGACTGGTTTCATGGAAGACAACAATTTTTCCATGGTCTGGGGGTTGGGGGATGTATCGGGACATTTCGAGCATATTACATTTATTGTGCCCTTTATTTCTACCACTATTGCTTTGTAATATATAATGAAATAATTATACGTCTCACCATAGTGCAGAATCAGCGATGGGGAGCCACTGGAAATATAGATGAAGCTTCACTCCCTTACCTGCTGCTCACCTGCTCTGTAGCCCGGTTCCTAACAGGCCACGGACCTGTGCCAGTCTGCCACCTGAGGTTGGGGACTGCAGGTTTAGAGCTTTCCCTGAGCTGAAGTCAGGAAGTCACAGCAGACAGCGAGTACCATAGGGTATACTATGGAAGCTGTTCATGTTTTCTTGTCTCTGGCTCTATTGCCTAATGGGCATGCTGGTCAGTTTGCATGTTATGATGTTTTCCTATGTGTTCTACCTTTTTATAGCGCTCCCAAACGTGTCAGAAGAAATGGTGTCTCCCACAAGAGTACGGAACATGAAGGACTTTGAAAATGTAAGTGAAGATACCAAATCCCTGGCCCTAACATTCCAGGTCTGCTGCTGCTGTTTAACCAGACCCAGGAGAGAGGTGTGTTTCTTGAGAACTGTGTGAGCTGAGTGATGCCAGAGGCAGGAGGAATGCCACGTCCTGTAGGCATTCTCTGTGGGACTGTGGCATACACATGCAGTCAGCCCTTTTATGCAAGGGGTATGCTATGAGTTCTGCAATAGCCGAGAACTCTGAAAAGCATTCAGGATCGGCAATTCTTCACCTTGGGGAGTGTAGTATATTTCTGGTGTCCTGAAGGTCAGGGTGTTATCATGTTCCATAGCTGAGGAGAGCTAACATTTGTCAAAGGCTTTGCTATAAATGTAAGATGCATTATTTATGGGCCCTATTTAATCTTTGCTACAGCTCTTGAGATGTTTTGTATTATCCCCATTTTACAGACAAGGAATCTTAAGTCTAGGAGACATTTGTTTATGGTCATATAATATGTAAGTGTCAGAGGTGGGATTTGAATCCAGGTTTTTAATGATTCCAAAGCCCTTATTCTTCCCACTGCCTTTTATGGACTTTATCTTTGTTGCTGTTGAATGAACTGTGAATAGGCTGTGCCCAGTACTGTAGAGTAGTTGTCTGAGAATGGATTACGTGCTGATAAATTTGGCTTAGATATTTAATGTCTTCCAGTATTGTTTTTCATGTGTTAGTGAAGGGGGGTTTGTTGTCAAGTAACAGGAAAATAAGGTTACTTTCCCAGTTCCAATTCTCTTTAACAGGTTACCTGTTCAACACACTCATTTATCATGGGAAGAATTAGAGCCTTCTTCATTTGTAAGCAAATGAAATCCACACTATGCAAGATGCAGGAGATATTTATCAGAAGATGGAGGACACAGAGAGAAGGACGTTCCACAATTATGTTTCTGTCTCCCCAGTTGTCTTTACAGAACAGAGCAGGGCTGTCTCTGGATTTAATTGAGAATGCTCATTATTGCTAATAGTTATCTGGAAACCACCAGTGACCAATTGTAGAAATGACTTGTCAGATCTCTAATGGAAACAAATAATTTCTGAGCTTCGAGTTGTTATAATTTCAGCTGTACAAGTCGATCTATGCTGTGGGGTCTGGGGCCTCAAACGAATGAGATTTGATTATTCTGCATCGTGTATAATTAAAATATGCTCTACTGTTAAATGGTTGTTCCCATTTTTATTATAAGAATAATAATCGCTACTGTTTATTGAGCTCTGGCTCTGAGCTGGGCACTTTAAAAAGCTCTTTGCATGTGTTACTTTAATATTAAAGCAGTTTTACAAGATAGAGAGTTATTATTTCATTTTTGAAGGACACAGTTTTAAATTTTATTTTTAGGTGAGAAAATTGCACAGCAACTTAGAATTTTGGTTTCACATTATTTGTCTGCCTATTGAACTGGAAGGAATCCTAGAATTGAATTCAACTTTTTAAATTATATGTGGGAGAAACTGAGGCCCAGGAAATGTGATATGGCAGAGGTCCTCTTGGAGGCCGTCTATGTGCCTAAGGAACATAGCTTCTGTGTGTCCACTTCTGTGGGTGACCCTGGGCCAGTCACTTACCCTTTCTGTATTTTTCTTGACCTTACAATGGGCATGATAATAGCACCTGCTGCTTAGGGCTGTTAAGAGGAGCTAATGAGTGGCTATATGTGAAGAAACACACGTGCCCAGCCCAACCATTCTATGTGTAGCTGTTTCTCTTTCTTATTGTTATACTTATTATTTTTTCTACTCTGCCATGTGGTTCAAGTTTCCCTTGCTGAGACATTTTCCTGACAACCTAAATCCTGTTTTTCTTGAAGGTGAAGGAGAGCTTTCTATGCCAATGTGTTTTAGGATTTATGGTTTTTCTTTAAGACTGTGGTCCTTTGGCTGCTGTTATGTTTTTATGGCATTAATATTTTTTATTGTAGCATTTTTCAGGAGCAAATTTTGCAGCTGAAATTGAAATGGCCACACTGTTCTCAGTGTCTCCCTTTTAGGTCTTTATAGGTCACTGAAATTTTTGATTTGGCCTGAGCTCCTAAATGCATGATCTCTCTGTGTAGTGGTAATATGAACTTTCTGTGGAATGTTAACAGGACATGCCCTTGGCAACTGAAGCTAATTTTAAGGTCAGCATGCATATTAAGGAGGTGGCTTGAGTTAAAGGGGAAACTCGTGATTTCTCTTATTCTAGCCTCAGATGACATCCAGTCATCAGCATGTGTGGTTAGCCAGGGACTAGCAAGACCTAGACCCCTTTCTGGTTTTGCCCAGAGTTCATCTGTTCAGTAGACATTTTCAAATACATGCCCCTGTGCCAGGCTCTCTGCCAGGGTCTTAGGAATCTGCAGTGGGTTAAGACAAGGTAAGTCTTCCTGTCAAGAGGCTCAGAGTCTAGTTGGAAAGCTAGATAGGAAGGCAGTCCAGTAAGAGGTAAGTTTAGGGTGCTGTAGGGCCACAGAAGAGGGGCTCTGAACTGATAGGGGATTCAGGGAAGCCCCCTGGAGGGAGGTGTTGCTTGACTTAGTCATCAGAGACAAATAGGGATTGGCCAAGTGGAGAAGCCAGGAGAGAATCCCAGACACGAAGACTCGCATGCGCTAATGTAGAGAGAGACAAGGCAGGGCATCATGAATTTGGTTGGTTGGAAGGGGGCTGTGTGAGGGGGCTCGGAGAAGTGAGGCCGTTGAAGCAGGCAGGGGTCAGATCCTGCAAGTATTGAATGTTATGCTGCTTTGTTTGATTTTTGTCGTGAGATGAAAGGAGACCAATGGTGGGTTTTAATCTGGGGAGAAAAATGACTGGAATTATGCTTTCAAAAGATTATCCAGGCTGGTAACTACCAGGAGAAGAGTTTGGAGGGGGCAAAGTTGGTGGCAAGGGGATAAGTTAAAAGACTCCTGCGGTGTTGTGGGCGCAGGGGGGAGAAATGCTGGAGCTTCGGACATGGAGTAAAGAGACTCTTGGAATAGAGTCAGAATTTGAGAGCTGGAGGAGCTCTAGGAATCATCTCATCCAGTCCCTTCCCTTGACACAAGGGGACTCTGAAGCCCTTAGATGGGTAGGGACTTCCTCAGGCTTTGAACACAGGTGTGCTGCACCAGAAGTCCTTTCTGCTACACTGGACTGCCTTCATGCTGAAATGTGAAAACCACGTGCCTTCTTTAAACTGGTAATCCATTGTCTAATATCCTCACTAGCTGAGGGCATAATTACCTGCATGGCAGGCTTATGGTAGGAAGTTGGTAAGTCAGTTTTGTCTTTAGTGGGAGCCTGACTTATTGGTTCTTTCTAGATGCTAATGTATTAATAGTAGGATACTTCCCAGACGATGGAAAGAGGAGGCCTGGCTAAGGCAGGGTTTCATGAAGGCTAGTACTTACCTGCTGGGAACCTGTTCTGGACACTACAATCTCTCTCTGCCTTAAAAAAATTTTGGGGGGATTAGTGATATGAAGGTAAGGGGAAACTTCACCCCTTTACCCTTGAAGGTTCACTGAAAGATTAACTCACAAGCAGGTTAATAAGGGAAAGAGATTTTTTTACCCTGAGGATGGGGAGAATCACAAAGTGATTACTCAGTATCTCAGTGGGGTCTAGAAGTTTCTACACCCTCATTTTAGAGGGGAGAGGGAAATGAAGAATAGAGGTAATTCTGTAGGGGCAGTCAATGGTTACTAGGGATGCTGAATAGGTATTTGGGGGAATGAATGGATGAGAAGAAACAGATTAATTTGCAAGTGATTCTGTTTGGAAATTAAGTTAACCCAAGAGACAGGTATTATCTTTAAAATGAGTTGGGCCAGATCTTGTTATCTTCTTGATTTTTTTTCCTGCAATATATTGAGATAATGGGAGGGGGAAGGAAAGGCAACTTTTGATGGGTCCCTCTGCTTTTATGCAGATAGAAGGAAAGGCCCTGCCAGCCTATTGATCTCTAAGGGCCTTTATTTCAAAATACTCTTTTTACTAAGGACTTACATTTTGGGGTAAAATTCCGTGAGGTCCTTCAGTGGGAAAGACTCAGAATCTGGAATAGCATATCCAGTCCATGTAACAATCTTTATCAACATGCAGAAGAGATTAATTCTGGCTTGGACGGGGAATGGCATGGATAGCTTTCTGTCTCTGTTAATACTGGTGGATGGTGTTATTTAATGGCAGTTTAATATTGCATAATGAAAAGGGATAGATTGAACCATGATTCACATTATCTTTTACTATGGGACATTCAAATTGTTTTTACTTTCAGTTTTGCAAAGCTGTACTGAATATCTTTGTGCATATGTTTTTATAGTTATGTGATTTTTTTTTTTTTTTTTTTTTTTTTTTTTGGATTTTTTTGGCACGGGAGGGTTTTAAACACCCACCCAATGGCAATTGGGGCGGCGCCCCAAAACATGAACCCCCCG
>CAUYRH010133827.1:0-40041 GCA_963574655.1 Perodicticus potto
CTACAAAAAAAAAAAAAAAAAAAAAAAATAGAATGTTCCAACCAAAGTATAAACTACTAAGAAGTTTTTCTGCCAAGGTTGGATTACTGAATCAATGGGGTAAAATCCATCCTTTCTGTGCTGAAATACCTATCTACCATCTAAACTTGAATAGGATGTTTTTGATTAGTTCTAGTATCTACACTTACAGACAATATTTAATACAATGTTGAGATGCAAGGGAATGTGTATGCTAAGTTTCTTACATAGTTGATATGAAAATCCCTTTATTTTCAGCTGCAAATAGGCCTAGGCACACGATGGTCCTCAGTTTTACTAAGTGTGTTACTCAAAGTCACAAGAACACGAAGACCGTCTGCTTTTGAGAAAGTCCTCTTGGGTTTCCGTCTTGAACAGACTTATCACACATAAAACTTGAATCGCAAAATCTTATACTTTGATCTTGGTCTGGAATAGCAGACTATATATATAATTCAATTTTAAGAGGATTGAAGAAAGACTACAAGGGTAATGGAAATACACTATACCATCAGTACAGAGTGAAAAAAGCCAGGAAGTTCGTGAAACGGTGGAGAAAAGGTCCCTCGAAGGAAATGAAATTAGAAAAGAGATAATTGCCTTGCTACTGGATGGGAACTAAGGTAAGTCTTTTAAAATGAAGGTCATTTAAGGAAATGAACGTTTCAGCCCTGCTTTCACAGTGGACTTCCGTAAATCTCAACATTTTCTTTTTGCTTTTACTTCCTAAGCTGTTCCATCTGGTATTGATTATTGTGGCTACTCACAAATTGTATTCTTATATTCACAGTTGCATGTTAAAATATCAGAGCAAAAGTAGATAGATACATCAAACTACTATAGAAAAGGTAAGAAATGATAGTTGGGTAGAAAATAGTGATTTATATTTTGACCTTTTTTTATTAGGTATTTTGATAGACCTTGTTGATATTGGATTCAATAAAACAAAATATGGAAAACAATATTTTAGCAATAATACAAACTTGTATCTCCCCAAGTAGACACAAAGTCATTTTAGGCCAGAGAAAAATGACTTTTACTCACATATTTACTAGATCAAACACAATAGACATAAACAATTTCTGTATCTCGTTGGCTTATTTGCTCAACAAAATATCACTTGGAAAAATAAGTGTCAGAGTGAAAAATTCACAATCTAAAATGACAAACATTTTTCATCAAAAATACTTGGTACTTGAATTACTAGTTTTACATACTCTTTAATATCTAAGAACAACACATACAAGAGCTAAGTGAATCACCAGCTGTGAATCACTGAACAACTCAATGATACATTATAAAAATAATCCGGAGAGTCTTAACTTTAAGACACACACACACGCACACACAAATATATTGCAAATCAAATACTTGTGTTTGTACATAGACGGTTATATTTCATAACAATAAAATATCTGGGTAAACTAGTTAAAATTTTAACTTCTGTCTGTGACAATAACAACAAAAAAAGTCAAGTACACAGCGTAAGTAAACATGAACTTTGAAAGTACATGGTCAATTCAACCAAATTCAAATAGTTCCAATTTTCCATAAGAGAAATAACCCTTAGGTGTAAAACATAAGAATGACAGTTAATTTTGTACCTTTCTTTCTCTGTCTGTCTCTCTTTTTTTAGAGACAGAGTCTCATGTTGTTGCCCTCAGTAGAGTGCTGTGGCATCACAGTTCACAGCAACCTCCAGCACTTGGGCTTAGGTGATTCTCTTGCCTCAGCCTCTCCAGTAGCTGGGACTACAGGCACCTGCCACAATGCCAGGCAATTTTTTGTTGTAGTTAGGCCAGAGCCAGGATCGAACCCACACCATCGGTATATGGGGCCAGCACCCTACTCACTGAGCCACAGGCACCACCCATAACTTTCTCTCTTATTAGGAGGAATCAGATGAAGTTAATGCTGGTGATTTCAAAAAAAAAATAGAGTATTTTGGTTTGTACTGGACACACACACAAAAAAGAGAGCAGGAAAGAGCCTTCAATCCCTGTGTGTTCCTCAAAAATTTCACATACTTTCCTGCTGAACTATATATCATAGATTAATTATTGTGCTAAATCTAATCAATTGTGTTGAGGAAGCAAACTTGTTTCAACTAAGTGTAGGCAATAGTATGTTTACGCTTGTACCAGTATCAGTGGAGATATTGTTCTGATCTCCTTTAAGTCAAGACTTGAGTAAATCTTGGTACCTTAAAATTCTTCAAATTCAGAAATCATGTAGATTTCTATCCATACCATCTTCTCTTTATTATTAAGATCCTAATTTTAAAAGGCCTGAAGTTTAGAATGCAAAACTGTATGTTCTGATATATAAGAGCGGATCACAAAAGAACAGTGTGGGCCTGTTTTAGGAAACCATTCAATGACATCACTTCTCAGCCTTTTGGCTAAGATCAAGTGTAGTATCAAGTGTAGGAAACCATTCAATAATGATTGTATTTCAACAAATACTGTAATCAAGGATTATTTCTTTTTATCAGAATGTTTCCTTTTACATAGATAGCATTTATACCATGTGTCAGGAGCTGTGCTATTTTGTAAGTGTTACCTTCTTTAACACCATTTAAAATGTTTTATTACTGAGAAAACTAAGATATGGAAACATTAAATAACTTGCCTAAGGCTACCCAAGTGGGGAGGGATCATGAGCCTTTAGAATTCACATCCTTAACTGTTACATTGTATATCACTGTATTTTATTAATTTAGGATAAATACTAACTAATGGTGCTTGGTGTAAATAGATTCCATATCCCACATTAATGATTCATGGGATTGATAAGAAGAAACTCAAATTCATCCTAATCCCCCATACACACCTGCTAAAGAATAGTATATCTGGCAAATATTTGGCACTTGTTATATATTTTCTAAATCAACAAATGAAAATATATAGTATGAATATCCAAACTGATTTCGACAGGGAGATGTCATTGTATGAGACTCATAATTTTATGTAATAGCAACTTTGACTCTGTCTCAAGGTGATGACACTACTTTTGACACTGTAATAACTCAATCATTATAAATACCATAGTCACTGGGATCATTATAATCACTCAGTTTCATCATATTCATTATATAGTGAATTGATCAGAAAGATATAAGTTTGGGTACAGTATTATGCATTTTCAAAGATGACTGATAATAGACAATATTAAGTATAGCAAAGATACAATGTAAATGAGTGTCAGTTGCTGAACTAAAAGTAGATGCTATAAGTACTTGTTTATTGATTCTTAGGATCAGTGAATCACAGTAAATTAAGTTTTCTTCATAAGCGTACATCTGGCCAATTACACTTTTGTAAACCAAACTTACTCTTGGGATAATCTTCCATTTTAGTTTGTCTTGTTTTATGACCAAGTAGTCTTCTTAATTATAGAAAGCCACTTAATAAGAAAATATTTAGATACACATTATATGTAGTTAAAACCTACTGAGTTATGAGAGATCAGACTTTGGAAGATTTGGAGAATGGATTTTAGCAAGAATAGGCCAATGACAATGGAGGAGTAATCTAAAAGGTCCGTATCGTCGATGACGTCGGCAGCAAATTTCCAAGAGGATTCATCTAAGCAGAAGGCTAATTATTTTACATGGCTCCTCTGTAAAGTCACAGCTCTGTAATCTCTCTTCACAAGTGTAACCTTCAGCAAAGAGTTGATCAGAGCTCTGAGTGAGTGTGAAAAAGTGCCGGCTTCCATGAAGAAAATGACTGGGCTCCAGACGACTGCTTGTCCTCGGGAATGACAGGGACACCACTTTGCTGAGACAGATCAAATCACAGCAATTTCATGTCTAAGATATTTGATGAGAATTGTAGGGAATAAAGTCATTCTACATTGAGGTTTTCATTAATATACAGGGTGGACATAAAGTCCGTGTACAATTTAAATGGTAAAAATAATAGTAAGATAATTTACTATTTAAATTGCATATGAATCTTATGTCTACCCTGTATAAGGATGATTTATATTATATATCCTTGTTAATAATTTAGGATATCAGAAATGGAATGAATGCTCATGTAAAAAAATTTTTAAATGGGTATTCTAATTATTACTCATGACATTACCTAAGGAATACTCAGCACATAGATCTCTTAAAAGTGAACCAGTCCCAGGAATGTAAATTATTGTATGTCAGTGTCAATAGGAAAAGAGAACAGAACCCATTACCAGTAAATCAATTTTCTCTCCTAAAATTTGCATTGCCATTAATTCAAAATAGTTTGAAGATAGCAATTAAAAATAGGATAAAATTAAATTATCCCATTTTACCTTTAAACTATTTCACCTTTAAAGTATTTTAGGCAAATAATATTTTCCAAAGTTTTCATAGTCTAAGTGCCAGGTAATGATATTGAATCATAGGAAGTCCAGGAAATCTGGCAGTGGAGAACAGAAACAGGAATTTCAGGTGTATTTGATTTAGCACTCAGAAAACCACTCATTTTCAAATTGAGAAATTTTTCTACATTTAAATTACAAAGAACACATCCTTCCTCTGAGTCTGCTACCCTCTATTTTGAAGTTGCCTGAATCTTCTTCCTTCCAATAGCTGGTATATCTTTCGCAAATCTGTATCTATTCCACGTTTCCACTTTGTTTCTATAGTTCCTCTATAATTTTATTTTTACTACATTGCTTTTTGTTTTCTGTCTCTGCCATGTCCCCTAACATGGAAACCACAAAAGATTAAGACTATATATAAGTGTAATTAAGAAATCCACCCCAAAAATGCATTTGAACTTGTGCAGAGATGCCTCAGTCTACGAATGTGGCTCACCTTCTCTAATCCATGTGCCCTTTAAATATATATAAAATTTATTTATGTACAACAATATATTTATTGTTACTTTACGTTTCAGGATACATTTTCTGTACTTTCACTAAAGCAAATCATATTATAAAACTAATTATTAAGTTGAATATATATTCTTTCTATCTGCCCAATCTTGTTCCAACCTTTTCCTCAATTTGCAGTGTCATTTATGATGCTTCCCTCGCTAGGAAAGCATTTCACAAAATTTTACAAACAATTGAACAAAGACTTTCTTTTTTCATAAAAGGTCCCTGGACTACAATTGAGAAATTCCCCTGTGAAAATGTGGGACAAATTTGAAATGGAAATCAAAGTGTTATAAATGAAAACATAAAGACTGTGGGGTGACTTTAAAAACTTGGGCAAACTGAAGCCACATCTATCACCAAATAATAGGCTTAGTAATCACAAGCTGCTATGAATCTTATGAAATCTATAGGGACAAAGAGTACACAAAACATTTACAGACATCTTTATTTACTAGGCATTCCCTGTAGTGCGTACGACTCTGCTGGACTGTAGGTGTAGGTAAACACAAAAAAAGTGAGAAAATCTAAGCGAAACATCCAATTCAAATAATATCAGAGAAATTCAGCTTATCAAAGTTGCCAACCTAAAGTGTCTCATGCAGACTTTCATCCATGGAGCAGGTCAAGACGGAAAATGCAGGGACCAGGAGCACCGCATACAAGGGCTATAGCCCAGACTCAGATAGTGATTATTGGGAGAAATGTGTCTGTCCATAGGAATGTGGAGGACCACCACTAGGACATGTGAAGTAAGAGATGGACTCATAAACTCCAAGCTGATGAAGAATTTCTGCTCGTCAGCAGTAGAAGGTTGCAGTTATAAGTAGACTGACTTACTAAAAGTTCAACGCAAGAAAGAAGGAAATGTCAGTTTTCTGCTGAATGATTGGATTTAAGATCAGCAAAGTGAAACAATTCAAGGGGTGAGGATCCAAACAAGTTCAAGTGAGGACCATGCAAGAAATCAAGTGAGTGGGCCAAGAAGTTCAATTGTAAGAACCACTTGAAGTAGTGAGTTTTAAGACATAGGTGGAGATTTATATAAAATGATGGAATCTTAACAGAGAAGTTCATAAAGAAGTGATAAGCTGACACCAAAATGTCAGCTTATGTCCCCGAGAAATATCCACGTCCTAACCCCTAGAACCTGCCCGTCTGTTTTGATACTTGGCCGAAGGGTCTTTGAAGATGTGACTAAATCAAGAATCATGAGAGCGGGAGTTTAGCCTGAATCATCAGGTGGGTCCAATGTTATCACAGGTTTCTTGTAGAAAGAAGCTAAAGAATCAGAATGGGAGAAAAAGATGTGACGATGGAGGAGAGAGACTCAAGGCTATTTGGTGTGAGAAGGAGAGGTCAAAGTGACAGAGCCACAAGTCCTGGAAGATGGGCAGCCTCTAGAAACTGGGAATTCAAGTAAACAGATTCTTCCTCAGCACCTCCAGAAGGAATGCAGCCCTGACCAACTATTTTAGATTTCCAATCTCTAGAACAAAAAGATCACCAATTTGTGTTGCTTTAACGCATGTAACTTGTGGCTATTTATTATAGCAGCAGTAAGAAATGAACACAATAGGAATGGAGTAGCATGAGTCAGAGCCTCAGGCAAAGAGCCACAGCTTAAGGTTGGAAATCACGTGGCCTGTCGGTTTGAATGTAAATTAGTACCTTACAGAAAACAGTACGGAGGTTCCCCCCAAAACTAAAAATAGAAATACAATATAATCCAGCAATCCCTCTGCTGGGTTTATGTTCCACAAATAAGGAAATTAGTATTTCAAAGAGCTATCTGCACCCCTGTGTGTATTGGAGCTCTATTCACAATAGCCAAGATATAGATCAACCTAAGTGCTAATCAGTGGACGAAGAGAAAACAAAAACGTGGTATAGAGGCCGCACAAATAAGTTCAGGAACTCATCCTGGAAAAAGTGCTACATACCTCATTGCTGAGTGTCACTACAGTCAACTTTGAAGGACTTTCCTTGAGAAGCTATGCACTGATGCCAGCGCCGACTCCACCCTCCAAAGCACTTTTTCGAGGATGTGTTCGCCAACTTAAAGGTCAGAACTTGTTTATACACATAAAATAGTATTCAGCTATAAAAACAAATGAAATCTTTTCACTTGCAGCAGCGTGGATGAAAACGGAGGTCATCCAATTATATGAAATAAGCGAGGTGCAAAAACATACCCCACGTATTCTCCCTCAGGAGGGAACTAAGACGCCCTCACAGAGGTAGAGAGCAGATTGGTGGTTCCCAGTTGGTGCAAGGGAGAGAGAAAGAAGGAAAGATGTTGATTAAGGTGTAAAAAAATAAAGTTAAATAGAAGAAATAAGTTCTGGTATGTAAGAGTACAGTATGGAAGTTACAGTTAACAAATAATTTGTTGTATATTTTAGAATAGTCACAAGATTTGTAATGTTCACCAACGCAAAGAAAAGATGTTTGAGATGACAGACATTCCAGCTGCCCTGATTTAATCATTACATATTGTGTGCATATGCCAAAATATTACTGATACCTCCAAGATATGTATAACTGAGATGTATCAATAAAAATACAAAAAAAAAAAAAATTAAAAACTTGTCAAAAGAGCAATCTCACACCTACTGCAGAGGTAATAAAAATGCAGCAACATAGGCATCGTGTCTGGACAGTAGGTACAAAGAAACATCAATAGAAAAGGTCCTGTCCTTATATTTCTGGCAAGTACTATTTAGGTTTTTCTTGCCTATGGACAAGACATGGCTAAGTCAGTAGATTCATCTGAATAAAGCTTATCAGTAGAGAGGAAAGGCAAAATGCCACCACAATAATGATGGCAACACTGCGATGCTTTGACGAAGAGTATCAGCAATCTCCACAAATGCCATCCTTAAACATTCAGCGTGCATTAAGTCCTTATACATGGTGTCCATAAAGTTTGTGTGCCATTTAGTTTTCCATTGTAATCTGCACGTGAACTTTATGGACACCCTGTATTACTGGGTTTTGTGTCATCTGCCAATTTATGAAAATGATTTATTTCCCCATAAGAGACAGAACGACTCATTACTTCTACTCTCTCACTTTTCTTCCCCTACTATTTTTTTCAGGTAAATTTCTACTAAAATTTCCTTTATTACACATTTTATATCTTAATAATTTGGCAAGAACTCCAACTTACATAGCTTCACTGCGGGTTGCTAGCATCTATAACTTTCAGTAAAGACCCATTAACCACACACTAATAAACCTTATCTAAATAATTAAATGTGTCCAGGATACTGGAACCTTTTTATTCTAAGTCTGCAGAGAAAGGGAAATAAGATTTTATTATACACAAATGCTAATTTTCCTATAATTTTTTCAGTGTTTCTGAAATTCTCTACTTATGCTAAGTTACTTCTAATGCTCCTCTGGGGAGAAAAAAAAAAAACTTCAGACTTTTTGAATTATAAATTATAAAATGATGGAAACCTGTTTGGCTCCTTCCAACTCTCTGACCTGGAGAGTTGGGCGTTCTTGTCACCCCCACTGCAGGATTAGCCCAGGATTGGGAAATTTACTCTCAGCATGTGCCACATTCATGCTTGTCATGCCTATGATGGATATTCCAAATCAGTCAGAGTGAAATTTCTTTCAGAATCTGTCACAGCTCAATTTTCTACTGAAGTGAAGTGCAGCCTCACAATTTTTATTACAGCAAACTAGACAGCTATTACCATTTGCTCAAAACCCCCACCCAGATGTAGCCTATTTTCCTTAGCACGTTTCTCTCCACCCTCAAACTACAACTGTATAGAATCTGCAAGATTATGGAATGGGAAAATCTGTGTCAGTTTTTCTCCAGTAAAAGCTACTTTTGTCTTTGTGGGGTGACTTTATTTCTCTGTCCTCATTCCAGGTAATTTTTTGTTTGTTTGTTTGTTTTTAGGATATACCATCGGTTCCAACTTCCAACCTGCAGAGGAACTGAAGACTAAAAGTGATATTCTGAACCTCCAGGAGTGGGCTGGGAACTAAAGCTCTCAGGTAGTTTTTGAATTACATTCATTGTAGTTTATCTCTGAATTGTATTACTAGGTATTACTGGTGCTAAAGTTGTCTTTAATTTTGAATCTTGTATTGCTAAAGATCAATTATTAATGGTCTGTTCTTGCAGCCTGCCATTCGTCTCCTCCATTAGGCCACTTCTGTTGATGTCAGAGGCTCTGCCAATTTAATCTCTCAAACCTCAGTCTTTGGATGACTTGAGCTTGTGGCAGCAATGTCCTTCTACCTCTCATTCTTTCTTACACTGATTTCCCAGCAGAATCAGGTGGGTCTTAGATCTATTTCTAACCATTTGCTTCTTCCAAACTCCTAGCTCAGATATTCTCTCTCCAGAGTGACTCATATTATCTGACACAGATGATCTGTTTGTCAGTAAATATTCTTAATACTCAGCTGACAGATAATTGTTTTGCAATGCAGAAATGCTTCAGAGATATCACAAGGAAGAAGATAAGCATCAAACCTGAACAAACAGCAACAATTTCAGGGCTATTAAAAATTAGGCATCCATGAGCTGACAGCCTTCTCCCCTTTTTGGCCAGCCTATCTTTTACTTTTCTCTAATATTCTATAGTTGTTATGATTAATTAGAAAGGCCTGTGAAAACACTACTGCAAAGCAATCAATCATTATTACAATTGTTATTATTCGTAATTATTGTGTTATGTTATATCACTTTAATGACAGTTAATTGAAGTATCTGCTCTGATCTTCATTAACTTCATTTTTGAATAAAGTAAATTTAAAAGGTCAAATGAAACTTTGTATATTTATAGGCCACTGACATCTGTTTATTTACAGGAAAAACAAAAGAGCCTTAGTTTAAATAGAACGTCTTTATTGATGTTGACAGTGGCCAAGGAGCAGATTGCTATCTCACCATGACTGTTATGGCAATTTTCAAGAGAATGAATAAGGAATCTTAAGATCAAAACTAATTTTTGGGACCATATGTCTTAAATTATTTTAGAGTCAGTTTTGACATATTTAAGGAAATCTTTCATGCATAAATGGATGCATATTGATATATAAAAATATACAAAGAGTCCTTCCTTGCTTTGCATGTTTTGATATGCATAAATTTCAGCTATCACAGTTTAGTAAAATAATACCAGTCTCTCCCAAATATGGCCCAAATGTCACTTACCGTGGCATATTAACTGATAGTAACTATAGAAGGTACAAATGGCACTGCTGACTCTTCAGACCATCATTGTGTAGATGCGAGGTGCTCGTTATGACCCGTGGTTAATCACGTCCCTTCTATCAAAGTCTGTATTCATTCACTGTGCATTTCTCTGTTACTCTGTTCACACACAGACAGCAAAATGTATAGTTGTATTGCATCCTTGTTCCCTAGAGATAAGTCCACATGACATTTTACAAAAATGAGAAATAAAAAGAGAACATTGGTTAGCAAAAGTAAAAGTGCAACAAATAAAGAAAAAGTAATGCTAAAAGTGAAGTTCAAATTGAACATAAATGGATTTAGCGAAAAAAGGTTAACTATGGAAATGTTGATAACTTCACTATTCTAAAGGTAACCTGAGGAAATTAGTGAATTTGTAGACTTATCAACATAAATGAGAAGCAAACTTATAGAAAGAAGAATGTAGATATCCCAGAGGAAGTCACAATTCTACCATAAAATACCTGTCAGAGATAGTTCATGCATTAAATACACAAAGATTAATATATTAGTGGTTGATACCTCTCCAGAAAGGAGAAAAATAATTTACTAAGCCACAGAAACTAGGGGAAGGTAAACACTGTTCAAATAATGCTTGATAGTTATTTATTTTTAAAAAGAAATCACACACTCATATTCCAATGCTCCCAATGTTTAAAATTACATTCATTTTACTATTATTTTCCTTTTCTATACATCTATAAGCAACACCAGGAGAGCTTTTACCATGTTGAGAAATGTGGAAGGGTCACAGGACTTTTGTAATTTTTCTCATTTATCATCGAGATCACTTAGCATTGGTTTTACATTTAGAGTCTCTTTCACAGTCTTCCACTATCAGACTGAAAAACAAGATTTATGCTGTAATATATGGAAGTACTTGGAAATAAGACCATTTGGGAAAGTTTGGGTAAAGGATGCACAAATCTTGAGTCGACAGTAAGAGAATGATTGTTCATTAAAGGGTAAATAAACCTCAAAGTGTTCTGTTCTGTAGTGTAAAGCAGGGAAGGGGGGCAGAAACCATGTCATCTATAATGAGTAAGGAAAGAGAAATTGTGACAGAGGCTCTGCCCTACAAATGATAGAATGGGGTCTATGAACTTGGTTAGATAAGGAAGGAGCTGGAATCCTAGTAATGAAACTGTCCAACTGCATGTTTATGGAAGTATGTGGAGAGGAGAAATGAATAGTTCTGTAATTATCCAACATTCTTGCTATGTTTGAAATTATCTGAATAAAGAAAAACATGGGTAATATGTTCTCACTTCTCTCTCTCTCTCTCCCCCATGCACATAGTTGTAATGATTATAGAGCTAAAATCACATTCTAACTTCATGTTCTATACACTAAATATATTTTCTCCACCTGGATGTTTTAAAATCTGTACGTTAATTTTGTTTTCTTATTAATTTAATAAAACATTAATTCTGGAGTTAGAATTACAGAGTAAATAATACAAACATTTCCCCCTTTTTCTTTCGTTATTTCAACAGATGTGGGGGATGCAAATGCAGCTTTGTTTCCTGGTATATTTTATAGTGGTGAAGTTTAGGCTTCACTGTGCCTATCATGTTAACATTGTACATTGTAACCACCAGGTCAGTTTTCATTTCCCCTTCTCTTCCCATCATCTTACCTTTGGACTGCCCAGAGCCTGTTATTCTGCTATGTGTGACCATGCACACCGGTGGATTTTCCTCATTCCTGTGATGCTGTGTGTTGGTTTGTCACATATGACCATTATTATTTTGAGGTATGTTCCTTTTATGGCTAGTGTGTTGAGGGTTTTTATAATTAAAGGATGCTGGATTTTATCAAATGCTTTTTCTGACTCTATTTAAGTGAATGAATGATTTTTCTTTTTAATTATGTTGATGTGGCAGTCATTCTTATTGACTTTCATATATCAAAACATCCTTGCATTCCAGGGACAAAACCCATTTGATCATAGTATATTATCTTTTTGATGTGCTGTTGTCTTCAGTTTAGTAGTGTATGGCTGAATAATTTTAAATCTGTGTTTTTCAGGGATATTGGTCTGTACTGTTCTTTCATTGTATCCCAGTCTGGCTTTGTTGTTGGGATGGTGTTGGCTTCATAGAATAATTATGGAGGATCCCTTCCATCTTAATATTTTGGAAAAATTTCAGTGGATCATTAGTAGTTCTTGTTTATGTTTATAGTAGAATTTGGATGTGAAGTCATCTGGGATTGGTATGTTTTTTGCTGGGAAATAATTTATTGCTTACTCCATCTCATCAATCATTATTGGTCAGTGAAGTATTTCTATTTCTTACTTATTTAAGGTTGGTTTGGAGATTGTTTCTAGAAATTCATTAATTTTCTCTAAGTTTTCTCAGAGAAAAAAGAGATCCATAGTAATCTCAGATAATCGCTTGTATTTCTGTCATTACAGTTGTAATGTCTCCTATTTAATCTTTGATTGAGCTTATTTGGAATTCCTATCTTCCATTTTTGGTTAATCTAGCCACCAGTCGGTCAAATTTGTTTCCTTTTCAAAGAACCAACTTGTTATTTCACTGATCTTTTGTGTCATATTTCATTTTTCATTTTAGTTTTACTCTGATCTTTATTTCCTTTCTTCTGTTAGCTTTGTAAAACAATTACACAACTGAGTATGCAAAACAATTAGGTAGCAATTAACATTATGACAAGAACAAACATCAAATATCAGTATTGACAATGAATGCAAATGGGTCAAATGGCACCCGGAAAGGGTGAAGATTGCTGGAATAGATTTTAAAAAGTCCAAATTTATGCTGCCTAAAAGAAACTTGTTTAATTGATGAAGACTCATATATATTCAAAGTTAAGAGATGGATTAAAATATCCCATGCAAATGGAGGCCAACAGCAAGCAGTAGTAGGCATACTCAACATGAGGTAAAGCAGAATTTAAATCAGCAATTGTAAAAATTGATAAAGAAGGTCATTAGGTCATTACATAACAATAAAGGTTTCAATTCAAGATGAAGATATGACAATCCTCAATATATATGTACTCATCACTGGAGCACATCTATTCATAAAACAAATACTACTTGATGTAACAAAAGAGACGGATAAAAAAAAACAATAGTGGGAAATTCCAACACCACACTTATCAGTGGTGTGCAATAGAGAGATCATCAAGGCAGAAACATCAACAAAAAAAATTAGACTCAGATGTGACTCTAGAGCAAATGGACCTAACAGACATTTACAGAACATTCTACCCAACAACATTAAAATATACATTCTTCTCATCAGCACATGGAATATTTTCCAAGATAGACCACATTTTAGACCACAAAATAAGCCTCAGTTAATGAAAAGAAATCAAAATCACATAAAGTATCTTCTCAGACCACAGTAGAATGAAACTAGAAATCAATTCCAAGAGGAATTCTCAAAATTTTCTAACCTCATGGAAATTAAACAACCTGCTTCTGAATGATTTGGGGGATCTATGATGAATTCAAAATGAAATTTTTTTTCAAAAATTAGAATAGTGACACAGTATATCAAAACTTCTGGGATGTGGCAAAAACAGGCTAAGAGGGAACTTTATTGCATTAAACGTTTTCATCAAAAAGATTGAAATGTCACAAATTCACAACCTAACGTCACACCTCAAGGAAGAATATTTTAAACATGTTGAGATGAATAAAGTAAAAAATTAATGTAAATACACCTGTAGTGAGTGAATTAATATTATCTTTTTATGTTTTGTGTGGCTTAATCTATTGTTCCTTCCTTCAGTACACATTTAAAAAATGAGACAAAGTTTACCTTTGTTTTATAAGTTGCATTATGTTGAGCGTCGCTGAGTATTTTTTTAAAACTAATTTATGATGTTCTCTGAGTAATTTTCTATGCGCATCCAAGGGCGTAATCAATATACCTCCCTTTACAATTGAGAGGTATCTCCAGCAGTTGCACAGTTCTGTGATTTCCAGTTTTATCTCTGAATTCAGGTATGAAGTAAAATCTTATAAGTGGACATAATGTGCAGAATAATAAATGGCTTGCTGGAGAAGAATGTTCATTGCAATGATTCTATTTGTCATGATTTTCAAGTAAAGCAGCCTGTAGAAATCTGGCTTTCAGAATCACCACCCCATTAACATTCCCTGAAACTAATGGTGTTCGGAGGTAACTTGCAGGGTAAGTCATTCTCTTGCTAAGGCAGCCACTAGCAGACATCATAGGGTGGAGCACTTTCATCTAGAATTTTGGTGCTGTAAAGGCACTGTAGTTAATATTCACTTCAATAGCTAGCTTTCCTTATGTTCCTTCCAAGCCTATTGCTTTTGAGTCGTGGAAGATGTTGCTTCTTACTTGACTGTGCCCTGCGTCTGCGTTTCCTGACTCTGAGTCTCACTTACTTCAATGGCGAAATAAATGATTGTTTGCTTAGTGTACTTTGCCATTAAGGCAAAATATTCTGTGATTCTGAATTTCACTCAGGTGATATATACGCAAATGTGTGTGTGTGCTTCATACACACAAAAATATAGTACGAGGCCTGACAATTAAGTATAAGAACTTGCCATGTGTGCTTATATTGGCAGCACTATACAAATAACTCGGTAAGGTTTTCAGAACCACAGGTATGTTAGTATCCCACAGCTGTGATTGTGTCAGTGAGTGGAGGTGTATTGTGAGGTGGCATTTGTTATTGTTGCATGTATTTGTCTGCCACATGATGACAGCTCTGATGGCCATTCCAAAAAAAGAGCTCCAAAATTGTTTTGAAAGGCGGACTAGGCGCTGACATTGGTATGTAATTCCCCAAGGAGAGAACTTTGAAGGTGACCATAGTAATACTCAGCAATGAGGTATGTAGCACTTTTTCTGAGATTTCAGGAACCTAATTGTCAGACTTCATATGTGCATATACATATACTGTTCTGACGTTCTTGTCACACATGGTCTTGTAGGCAACATTCCATGTCAGTTTCTAGAGTCCTTCATTACTTTTACATCTGCATAATGCTTTGTTGTGTCTATGTACCACAGTTTTTTAACAAATCTACTTTAAACACATAAAATTTATCAATAGTGCATAATTACAAATTGTGTTGCAGTAAAAATCCTCATTCTCCATGTCATATACAGTGATAAACTTCAAATTTAAGTGGATTGAAGATTTGAGTGTACAAAAGAAAATCTGCAGATAAAACAGGAATGAATATTTCTTTCACTTAGATAAAGACAGGAGAGACTCTGACTCTATTAGCATATAATGTAGGGGACATTTATGCATTGGGACCAATTTAATCACAGTGAGATCATCAATGAATTAGGTATTATATACTTTTTCTCCTTATGTATTTGGTTTAATTTGGGGTATCTTCCATTAAGTTTGGGAAAAGTTAGTCTCCTGTTCTTCTGTGAATGTAGTTATTTATCTATGAGACAGTCCTACTAAACTGGTGATTCTAAAACTGAACTGTTTACTTTCCTTTCATGTGTGTGCCTCCCTCAATGTTCTGGTTCTATAGAGCTAGGCCGACATCCAGAAATCTCTATTTTCACTAAGCCTTGGAAACGTTGACAAAGATGCTCCAAGAACCATATTTTACCAAATATATTCGACTTTGAAATTCCTGAAAGCTACGATTGTACTATATTCATTTTTTCTTTATTATTATAATAGTTCCTCTAACACATACATAAAGACCAAGAATAGAGCTACCAATAATTACTTGGGAAGTAAATAATAGTTGATGGTTAGTTTCCTTAATTAAAAACAAAATAATATCTTTCATAGTGAAAGATATAATTACTCCCAAACTTTCAATATAATATGGTTCAGATTTTATCTTTTTTCATTAGCTTTAGCTCCTGTGGGAACGTTTTACCTACTGTGATGGTTAATTTTATGCATCAACCTGACAGAGCTACAGGGTACCCAGACATTTGGTGAAACATTCTAGGTCTGTGTATGATAGTGTGAGGGTAGGATGGGTGAGATTAACATGTGAATTGTGAGACCCAGTAAAGCAATTTATTCTTTGTAATGTTGGTAGCCCTGTCCAATCATCTGAAGACCTGAATGGAACAAAAAGTCTGAGTCAGAGGGAACTTTTTCTCTGAAATGAAACTAGGACATGGGTTTTCTCTTGCATTTATACTGGGACTTATACCATCCACTACTAGGGTTCTTAGGAATTTGGAAGTAGACTTGACCCTGAATTGACTCTCTTGAGTCTTCAGCTTGCTGATGGCAGAACTTGGTACTTCCTGGCTTCCAGACTCACATAAACCTATTCCTTACAATAAAAATATTTTTTTAATTATAAATAAATGTGTATTTATAACTATATCCAGATCAACATCTTTACCTACATCTATTTGACTCTGGAGAACCCTTAGTAATGCATCCATTTAACTATCTTAATAGAGACTGAGTTTGGAACAATAACCCAAAATAGCAATACAAGCAATGAATCTCCTGTACTTCATTTGGGTTTTTGCTTTGGATGTTGTTTGTTTCTTTACAACTTCATAGCACATTTTTTTTCCTAATTTATTTTCTGCTGAGATGATCTGCACATACCAAGGGTTAAATAATATGTATTAAAAATATAACTACCTAATATCTCATGTGGAGCTTTGCATACAAAATCTCATTGGTTTTTATTTTCAGTTCCGAGAAAGTTATACATTATAAGTGTATATATATAGAGGTGGCAAAAATGTATGCACATTTTAAGAAAGGATAAAAAAACTATATTCCAGTTGTAATCCTCAAGTCACGTTTGACCAACTTGTATATGACTGACTTATATAAGAGAAGAGATGTAAGATACGATATACAACAAATGTTATCAACATATGTTATTATAATTTTAATACATTTTTCCTCCCATATAATATGTATGCAATATTGGGCACATTCTGTATATACAAACATACACTACATATATACATGTAAAATAATATGCATGTATATATATGTAAAAGGATATATATTTATATACACATCTACACATATATAAATATATATTATATATACACATCTATATATATGTAAATATATATTATATACACACATATAGATGTGTAGATAGGTAATAAAAATTTTTGTTCTATATATATATATATAAAATAAAAATATTATTTGAAAAAAGAGAAATGTATAAAAGCTCTTCATGTGATATTAAGTTTTAAACTAACTGATATATTAGGTCTGCAATTTTTAAAGCAAGTTATACAACACCTATCTTTTGGAATCAACAGAGACAAAATCCATTGGTATCGTTTTTTTGAGGAAAAATAAAACATTTTTATCTGGAAATATTCAGGAAGTAGAGAAGAAAACAAACAGTAGGAAGAACAATAAATTTATCTGATGCAGCCAAACATTGGCAGATACAGAGAATTGTAAGACAAGACTGACAAAAAAGTGAAGGCAAGAGAAGAAAGATGTTAACTTAGAAGTAAAGAAGAAAATCAACCTCTGCTAGTGCCTTTGTGGCATGAACAACTCGTGAGAGGATTTCACACCATTGTTTCTTATTACTGGTTCTGTTTTCAGAGTAACATACCAGTCCTCATGCTTCAGACTTTGATCATCTGGGCAAAGTGAGAATGACGTGATTAAATGATTAGCCAATAAGTAATACTCATGCAAATGGCCTCTTGAAAAAGTCTCAAATCAAAATAAATAATTTATTATATGCATTATGTGAATTGGCAATGTCAGGGGGCCTCCATTTTGCTTGTTTTGTGCTCCCCACACACACACCCGCCACGTGGACATGAGAATAAGCCAAGGCACATGGGCAGGTGTTTCCTTCCAGCATCCTTCATTACAGTGCCCACATTCCTTTAAATCCCCCCTTGCTGAGCTGGAGTGGTGGCTCAAGCCTGTAGTCCGAGCACACTCAGAGGCCAAAGAGGGGGGATAGGATTGCCTGGTGTCAGGAGTTTATGACCAGCCTGAGCAAGCACAAGACCCCCATCTTTACTAAAAATAGCAGAACTAGCCAGGCATTGTGCTAGGTGTCTGTGGTCCCAGCTGTTTGGGAGGCTGAGTTGAGAGGATCACTTGAGCCCAAGAGTTTGAGGTTGCTGTGAGCTATAACAACACAGCACTTGACAAAGGGTGACAGTGAGACTCTGTCTCCAAAAAAAAAGAAAAGAAAAAAAATCCCTGCCGAGGGCATTAACTTAAAGTTTTTGAGGATCAAAAGACAAGGAAAAAATCAGAAGATACCATGGTAGGAAAGTGGAATTTCAGGCAGGCTCATTAATTGCCATTTATCAGACAGAAGTCTCATATCCCATCATGCAGAGAATTGCCTATTCTGTTGACATTTCAGGACAGTTATGCACCAGAATGTTTTACAGGAGAGAGTGCAGATGTGGACATCAGACAGATCTGAGTTTGAATTATGACATCACTGGCTATATGGCTTCAGACAGATGATGTAATATTTCTGAGCCTCTATTCCCTGTAAAATATCTACATCCTTGATATTAGTTTGAAATTAAGATTTAGATGAGACAATACATTCCAAACACATAGTAAGTATCTGATTAGTTCATGGGTGCCAGTTACGAAACTGGCTGCTGTGGTTGTTGTTATTATATTGTCATCATCATCATCAGTTATTGGGAGCCAGAGTGTTAATGCTGGGAGTAATATTTTTATTTAGAGGAGTTGTTTGGGAATTTAATTAATAAATTGTAGTTGTGAAAATTCCTGTCATAGCACATGACAGATGCACCCACTCAAATGCAGCTTTCATTTACAAAACCCACCGAATGAGGTTGTTTTTGTTTTATTCAGTTGAACACTTCTAAACCAGTTTCTGAGGCTTGAGCTGCAAATCAAGCAGCTTGGATTTTTCTTTGGCTACAAAGATCTATATTATTAGGACATGCTTTTGGATTTCTCCCCGGTTTATTTCATACATTTCCCCAAATCTTACAGTTCTACATGTAAAAAAAAAAAAAAAAGTGGAGCTATAGTAATGACCTCCTGTCTACTTCTAATGATCGGAATCAGGGGATGCTGCTTAATTTTAAATCAAAATGAAGGCTGTTTTCATTCATCAGTCCTTCAAGGAACACATATACTTGAGATGTTTCTGTGTGTCTTAAAACCTTGACTTAGAATGAAATACTTATTCACTACATTTAAATGTAAAATGATAATAGGTGTAGGTGTATTCTATGATTTAAGCTATCTTCAAAGGCCTTAATAGAAAAAAATATATTATTAGTGGTCATCTTTAGTTAAAGGAAATATATATTTCATTATGTCTAAACATAAATATATCAAACAGACTCTGTTGTTCCTACAATTGGGGAAAAAATTTCTGACATCTCATTTTCAGCACAAGCTCCCTGTTTGCTTTAAATACAGTTACACACGGCACGAGGTCGTTTTAGTCAATAATGGACGGTTAATGAGATGGTGTTCTCATAATAGAGCTGAAGAATTTTTGTTACCTAGTGCCATCATAGCTGTTGTGTTCATAATATTGTTCCACACACTACCTCTGTATTGATATGTTTAGATGTACACATGGTGTTACAGTTGTCTGCAGTGGTTGGTACAGTAACATGCTGTGTGGGTGGGTGGAATGGGAGCGATAGGCTGTCCCGCACATCTCTGGCTTGCAGTCGGCTTCACCATCTAGATTTACATAAATCCACTCTGCAAAGTCCACACAATGATGAAATCTCATGAAGCATTTCTCACAGTGTGTCCCCATTTTTGAGTGATTTCTGAACTAAGGATCTCTAGATAACCTCTTGGAAGGTGAGCAACCCTGAAACCTCCCTAAATAAAAAAGTGCTAGATTTTAATAAAGTTTTATCTGTGGCATGAATGTTTTTATTTCTGAATATTTTTTAAAGATAATTTTAACATATTTTTCCTGATACTCGCTCACAGTTACAGTTAAACCATACTCATGTATAACACCTAAGACGTAGTCTTAATGTAGTATAGAATATGTATTCCCATCTTTTTTGAAATATTAGCAGCAATACCCATATAGTTCCTCTTTATATGACCTATTCCTTGTCCTGGAATCTATGCAGTGGTTCTGAAATTAACAGCTTTCAAAAGAGGCCATGGAAGGGATTGTTTTCCTTGACTTATTATATTCTCCTCAGAAGATTAACAGATTTTCATTATTAATGTCTGAGGGTAAAGACAGATTATTCAGATATTCGCATCAACTTTACTGAAATGGAGATGACAATAGTTTGTTTCAAATATTTGAATACGTCTCTAATGGGTTTCTTTTTCTTTTTCTTTTCATCTCATGGACCGTGTGTGTCTCACTATGATAATATTATCATTGACTAAATAAATCAGGTTGATCTTAATATATCTTTATTTCAGAAAGGCCATTGAATTGTCATTGTACAATGAAGCTTTCGGGAAACATGACCTTGGGAATGCCTTTTTTTTCCCTCTTTGTGTGGAGATGGACGATTTGGCTTATATTGTAAAAGGGCAAATTTGCATATACTCAACACTTTTGTTTTAGGTTAAGATATGAAGACCTTCCCTCCTCCCTAAAGAAAATGCAGGCATCTTTCATCTTCAATTGCTCCAGCTTAATAAAAGCAAAAATTGTAACTGATCTGAATCATTAAAAGGGCTTTTAACACTGAGCGTATTCTAAACACATCTTCAGGTCTGCTGGCAACTTTGTTCCCTAACCCAAAGCCTGAATACTAATGATGTGAAAAGTCTGACATTATTCAGGCCACATAAGAATTTCTTTTTCTCCCTAAATACCACCTTGTAAAGATACGGAACACAGTAAGTTATATGTAAATGGTGAATATTAAAATGCCACTTTCTCGTCCAGGAAGTGAGTCAAGTTTTCTGAATTGAGTTAGTTTATAGCCATGGGGGAATGGCATATTCCATATCTGGGTTGTTGATGTAAGTAGACAAAAATATTATAAGTAGGTAACACTTGAGGGATACTGTGGTGTCGGCTATCTATAGCAAACTTCCATATGCAATTTGCTGGAGCTCCTGAAATTCCTTCCTTTGGAGTTATTCATTTGGGTCATTATTGTCTCCAGAGAGTTCTTATTAAAAAGCAAGTGTTATCTGGCAAGAGTGTTGATATATTATAACATATTATTTATGAGATTAGTGTGTTTCACTCTAGGGAGAAGGCATAAGTATGTGAATGATATAACACAGAAGGCTTAGGAAATTATTTAGTGTTTGTATACAAGAAACTCTTCCATTAGATTGTCATTCTTTGAAGGCAAGGCCCTAATCTTACTTATTTTTATATCCTCCATTTTCTTCATCAGAGGGCAATACATCCATTTCAATATAGGACTTAAGAAGTGATTTTAATCATAAAAAGCATTAACAGGGATGGAAATTTTTCCAAAGAAGTTGTTCTTGAAAGAATCTTGGAAGTAGAGATAAAAACACGTGAGTAGGTGTGAAGCCATCAACCATATCATCCCCTGCAATTTCTTCCATCTTTTTCAGGAGCATGTCCTGACATCAAACCCCAAGCCTTCAAATAACCAACAGCCATAAGGGAAAGAATCCAATTCAAAGAGAAAATTGATTAGCTTTTTGTTCTGTTTACAGTTATATTATGATAGAAGAAGCTTGCCTAATCTAAATACAAATGCCTCGGAATATCTACTTTGGAAGTAGACTAATGGTGAGGTCAGTGTCAAATGAAGTGACAAGGGTTGGATAGAAGTAAAAGCAATGGCTTTCCAGTGTCTCACAATGAAACATTAGCAGAGTAGCAGGAAAAGTATGGTCTCTGCATTTCCAGTGTGTAGTTTAATAGCTTGACTTCATGGGACTTTGGAGGTGTGATTTAACCCCCACAGAAGCATCAGTTACTTTTCCAAAAATAGAAACAATGATGTGAATGCCACTGGATTAAACAAAATAATGTCTGTCAAACACCACATGTGGCCTCAAATAATAATAGCCTTCACTCCCACCTGTTAGAGTGAGATGCTCTCCAAACCACTAAACCTATGTCCCGATAGTTACTTTTGAGAAACTTTGGTCATTTACAATAAATGAATTCTAAAGGAATAGTTTTGTTTTCAATAACAAAATAAAGATGGGTCAAAGAAGTGGGATTATTTCCATGTTTATGTTTCCCAAGAAAATTTTGCTTTTCGATTCTTTCCCATCTGGATCAGGAACAGAGGTGAGGGCCTTTTCTGCCAGGCTCTTGCTACCTTCTGGTTTCTCTAAAGTCTGTGACACAAAGAAGGAAAAAAGAGACTGTTTCTGGGCTTCTTTCATATATGACCAGGTATAAACACAAGCAGAATAAAAAATAAGTAGTAGGGCTGCTTCCAACAGAATAGTGACTGGTTTTCAGTTGGGAAGCAGTGGAGAGGATTTGTTCATTTTGTTCTTGTTGTGGTTGGTTTTTAACTGATTTCAACCATGTTGATGAAAAATAGGCCCTGGATATCGGATGACCCACTATTTGTGGAAGAAAGAAGATAATAATATCAAAGATGCCAAAGACAGCTTTAGATAATCGAGAGTGTTGATACATGTATAATTACTGGAGAAGGGGTAGAAAGAAGCTACACAGGAAAGATTCAAAGTCAGAGATGTTCCTGTGCACAACAATATGGTATTGATGTTGCTTTTTTATGCCTTTCCGTCCAACTTATTTTATTCCTTCTTTCATTTCAAAAACCACACACAGCCCTGTCCCAATAAACACACGCAGACAGACACGCAGAGGATTGATGATTACAATAAAAGCACATGTGGCTGGCACGCTGCTTCCTTCTATTTCCTTGCTTTCTCTTGAGCTGATTCAATACAATCTATATCAAGTGAAAAAATGCAATGTATCAACAATCAATGAACACTTGAATAAAATCGGGTAATGCTTTCTTTGAATCTTAACTCACAGCACGCGTACAGTTAAAAGATAGGACCTTTGTGCAGCACTATCACTCCACAGTCCAGCTCAATTGTACTGAAATTCCTTGTCTACACAAATAGTATTTCTGATCTCATGAAATGAGAATGAAAATCCCATATCCTGAGAGAGCTCAGAGAATGAGAAAAGGGTCATGTGGAAGGGTAGAGCGATCCTTCGGTACCAGAATATCTCAAGAGTTTTCACTTTAGAATCTTTTAGAAATGCACTGACTGCATTCTTTTAGAAGGAGAAGAGAAGGGATGCTCACTGAATGCCGGGTGTGCTGGGAGGTATTGATGAATAAATACATGAGTATCCATGCGGCCAAATACAGCAAAACAATTATCTGGTGGAGATGCGATTGTGTTGACTTTCCCTTCGGTTAATTAAGGAATTTGCTACCTGCCCAGGGTCAGCCCCCTGGTACCACGGCATATTATGGATACAAATGCAAACCTTTGGGGCTCAGAGAACAGTTATTTTTATCAATATCACAAGCTAAACTTTTATAAGGAAAAAATATTTTTTACTTTCCTATATTCTAAATAAACCAGGGTGAGGAAAATTCTGCTGCTCCTATCCTGATTATTTCCTATAGAGAAACAGAAAATTGATTTAATTACATGCATTCCTTTCTTAAAATAGAGTGAACTTTAGCAGAGGATTTATGATGACTTTCCCACTTATTGAAGCTGGTTTGATTTGTTGGAGAACGTGGCAGTGTTGAGCTCTTTCCTCCTCTTCATCTCATATCTGCGACTAAGTCTTCGTATTTAATTAAGTTTGTATTTATGAAGCCCTCCTGTCTCCAGAGCCATTCAAGGAAGACATAACTAAGATAAAAATCTCTAAATGTCAGCCTCAGGAGAAGTGAGATTTCTGCAGGAGAACCAGGCTCTCTGCCCACGTTCTCCAGCCCACACTGAGGCACCAAGGAACACCAGTGTTATTGCTGATCTTATGCAACACATCTTAAAATAAATGAACACAAAACCTTACTTTCTTTTCTTCTTATCTAGAAAGATACAAAATTGCCACTTTTGAGTTATGCATTTAAAAAACTGTTCTCATCAATCCATATACAAATATATGAAAAATGTTAGTAGTTCACTCCCCTTTTCATTTGAAAATGCTAAGTATTGGGGAAGAGGCAACTTTTGAAATAATTCTGATTGACCATTTTAAACCCCTCCACCTATGCGTTTCACTTTTTTTTTTCCAGTCTATCTCCCATTATGTTATTTGTTTGCACTCTTCTCTTTTTTCCTATTTGCCCATCAAAAAAATTCACTGCTTGTTTTAATCTCCTCTAACTCAACTCATTGGTGAGTGAGGAATTCCCATTCTGTGGCTGTGAGGATGGTCACACTTGGTACCCCAGATACTGGGCAGATGAGACAACTATTCATTAATCATATACTGTCATAGCTTGGGAGAGAAGAACACCGTGTTACCCTTAGGAACAGTGAACAAGTAGGATCTGAAGGAGGAAGGCTTCACAGTATCTAGTGAGGAGAGGATGTGGTTAGCTTGTCTGAATAATTCTGAAGGCTGGCAAAGATCACAGCTTGGTCCTCAGACAGGGGGAAATGGGCTACACCAGGTCCTCACTGTAAGGAAAGTTGTTTGGCTAGAGGCCTATCCATGCAAGGACACTGGGGAGGAAAAGTTGTAGGTAAGCCATTTAGAGCTCTCCAGGTTTCACCAGATGTGAAAATTACACATAACACAAAACATGGAATTTATGTTTTCTACCCATGAATATTCATTTAAATTAGAAAATATTTACTGAGTACTTAGTTTGTCTAAGGTAAAAGACTACATCTTCTCTATAATATCCTCAATATTGGGCTATATGGTATCCAATTTCAAGGAACATTTGTCTTGTCAATAAGGAGAGTATTATTCTATCTTACAGATGAAGATATTGAACTTAGGGAAATTGGGATCCCACAGCAAATAATTACCGGTACTTGGGTTTGAGAGTAGATCACTGTCGATGAGATGACTATTCTTTTCTTTCTCAGTTTATGATTGGCATGCATTTGTATGGTCAGTTGGCTTAATAAACTTATTAAACTCAGAGCTAAGAAGATTATCATGCAATTATCCAAACCTGAAGAAGGAATGACCAAGCTTCCTTTAAAGGGATGCTGCTTTCAGGGGCCCTAACCTCTTTATGTCCATCAACATAGTACTTTCTTGTACTGAACATTTGAGTTGGAATGGATGGGAAACACACGTTCTCTGATGTGGACATGCCATCATCCATTCAAACCATCTGCTAGCCAGTCCAGGTATTCTGAGAAGAGGAATAAGAAACAAATAAATATATTTTGTTTTATTTCACATTTTTAAAGGACTAAATGGTGGCCTTAAGCCAGAGCTCCAGAACAACATGCAGGCATAATTCCGGCTGCCTGTGTTCTGATGTCTACATGATCCTCATACACCTGAGCAAAATATAAAATCCTGTAGCCGTGTAGTTGCCTGTGTACCTTGGGCAGTGAGTCAACACAAGGATAAAGATAAGGCACGTATCCCTTACAAAAATTAAGATTTAAGATTATCTGAAAGTTTTAGTGTCTCTAGCATCTCAAGAAATTCCAGAATTTAAAGAGTTATCAAAATGAGGAACTTTTCAATTCTACAATCAGGAGAGATGGCATCCTTTGTCCCTCAGACACAACACAGTAGGAAAGGCGGTGAAGTTGTGTTTTCAAGTTCACCCAGCATGAGCAAATATAACTATCTCTAGGAGAAATGGCTCCCTTCTCTTATTTACTTAGTGTATGTTTGTTTAATTTGCCTTAGGGAGCTAAAAGAAGTTTCTTGATTTGTTGCTATTTTTTTTAAATTCTAAGTGGTAGAGATTTTTATTTGTTTCTTTTGTTTTGTTGTTGCTGATATTGGGGGGCTTCTCGTGCCAAAATCAAATGGAAGCAACAGTTGAAACTTTTTCTCAAATTGCTGATGAGGAAGAGCTAATAGAAAAGGTCTGAAGCAGAGTTATTATTTTTCTGCTGGTTTGTTAAGAGTTCCTTCCTTTTGAATGTGAGGCAAGAACTTCCTCAACTGAGATTCCAGGTTTAAATGTGGATAGGAACACAGGGATTGACACATACTTATATCCTGAGCAATTTACTAGTCCCAAGGGGGAGAGACAAGCCCACATAACCATAAAACATAACATTCTATCTCTGCTGTCCCCTCATATCAAAATAGAGTACATGGGATTCATGCTTCTCCATTCTTGTGATGCTTTACTAAGAATAATGTGTTCCACTTCCATCCAGGTTAATACAAAGGCTGTAAAGTCTCAATTTTTTTAAATGGCTGAATGGTATTCCATGGTATACATATACCACAGTTAAAGGAAGAGCAGAGAGAGGGAAGGAGAGAGGCAGGTGGGGTCTTGGTGTGTGCCACACCTTTTGGGGGCAAAACATGATTGTAAGAGGGACTTTATCCAACAAAAGCAATCAGTGTAACATGGTTTCTTGTACCCTCAATGAATCTCTAACAATAAAAAAAAAATTCTAGTCCAAATAAAAATAACTAATCCCATTTTCCTTTTGAATTGTTTACCACTTTGTCAAAACAATAAATTTTGGAATTAAGCCATCACCCTGGGTGTATTACTTTCATGTAACATGGATTCATATTAGTAAATAATATACATTCAAAGATTTTCCAATCCTAATGAACAGATATGGGCTTTTCAAATTATCACAACTTGTAATTTGTGACTTCAGCAAGTATCCTACCATAAAAATTCAGTCAAAATGAAGCATGGATTAGTTTTGCTACTTACCTATAGTTTTATTGACTTTGTCTTAGGAATGAGAAAGCATTGATTTTTATAAATTCAATTAAAATTTGTGATTATCTTAAATTTAATTATTCAGATCATTATGGAAAAGTTTTTTTTTAGGTAAATGTATATGTGTGTGTTTTTGTGTTTTCAGAAGTAGTATTAGAAGGGAATTCTCAGCATATATGACAGTATTCAATGTAATATAATCCTTATATTTTTTCACTTTTCCTTTCACAGTCACAATGTGTACACACGCATGCACACACAAACACATATACATATCACATACACACCCTTTCAAGCACTCATATCTATTAAAAACTTTAGTTAAAAGAGAAGCAGTGTTTTTTCAGAGATAACTGAGATTAGTTAGTAGTATCAGATGATGAAAGAGACATCCAAGTTAGATACCAATTCTTTGCTCAGAAAAAAAATTTATCTAATTGTACATTGACAAAGTACGGTAGTATAAATTTGTGAAGGAAAATGTGCTATTATGATTTATGAATATAATATAAAACAAATAAGGCTAATTAAGGGGTATCTATCACCTCAAAAACTTACTTTTAAGGTGAGACCATTTGAAATTTACTCTCAACAATTTTAAAATGCACAATACATTACATCTGAGATTGGTCATAACTTGTAACCTCACCCGCTGCTGGCAAGAATTTTTCTCCTTGATTCTTAATTGTAAAATAGATTTCTATTTCCTCCAGAGAATTTACTCTTCCCTATGTCACAGACAATGAACACTTGAAATACTCTCATTTTCTATTATAATTTGTCTGCTAAGAAACCAAGAAACATATCTGCTGCCCAAAGTTTATGGCTGGATACATTTTCAGGCCTCATAGTAATTTTCAATATTTAATTGTATCTTTTATTCTAGATACATCTTCTATACCCTGTTCATTTCAACATATATGCATAAGTCACCCTAAATTTAGTTTTGGAATGTTGTGATTATAATAAACAATCATCCTTATGTCTCTCATTCCCTTATCCTAAATGTGCCTCACCTGAAATAGCTGCCTTGGTTTATGATAGTTTTTTTTTTCTTGATCATGTGATGTGATCCTGGATATGATTGGTAACGAGCTAGAGTTACTTCTACTGAGAGATATAGACTCTTTTATTTGATCTTTCAGTATAGCGGATCCTATAATCCTCTCAAATATAGATACCACATATACTTTATTTAATTTATTTTATTTATGTATTTATTTTTGAGATATAGTCTGACTCAGTCGCCCTGGGTTAGTAGAGTGCCATGTCATAGCTCACAGCAACCTCAACCCCTTGGACTCAAGTGGTCCACTTGTCTCAGCCTCCCACGTAGGTGGGAATACAGGTACCTTCCACACACCTGGAATTTTTTTTTTTTCTTTTTTTAGAGATGGTGTGTCTCTTTTGCTCAAGCTGGTCTCAGCTCCTGAGCTCAAGCAATCTACCTGGCTCAGCCTCCCAGAGTGCTGGGATTACAGGTGTGTGTCATTACCTGGCCCACATACACTTTAAAAGCTAACGAATGGTGTGTATTTCTTTATTAGCAACTTTGTTACATTTTCCTCAGCCTTCATTTAAGAAGCTAAATGTAAGGATTATTGTTTGTGCAACAAAATGTGACAGTTGCCATTATTGAACTTTTACTTTGCATCAGACACCATGTTTATCAATTACATTATTTAATCTTTTCCATAAACTTGTTTATAGTATATTTCATCTTTATTTTAAAGATGACACTGAGGGCCATGTGTGAAATATATATGTGTGTTCACAAAGTTAATACATGGAGGAGCTTAGAATTGAATCTATATTTGCTAAGAGTAATTTTGTTCATGGGTGTTATAAAATCCTTGAGTAAAAAACGTTTTAGGCAAGCTGGTATAATGTCATCCGAGATTAGAATGGGGACTGTGCTTATAACATCATTAGAGACCCGGGGTCCTTCAGTCCTCGCCTGTCTATCGTTTCTTGGTGTAGTCCACATCCTCATCTTCTGGTGGCGTCCTGTCACAGGGAGCTGGACTGAAAGGAGGAAAAGATTAAGAAGGGGCAAAGGGTATATTCCAAGAATTTCTTAAGGAAAGTTCCAGGATGCTGCTGCCTCATGACATTTATGCTTATAACTCAGTGGCTACAATTGTCCAGATGATTATGCTGCCAGCTAAGATTCTCACTGAGCAGACTTGAATCTCAGGTAGAATCATAAGACACAGCCTTTGTCAAAGCACCATTCTCTAAGGATGCTACTTATTTGGATTTCCCGCAGCAGCAGAATCTTAACTGGATGAGGATATATTTTTGTGTGACAATATTTTGAGTTGTTCCTTATTCGACCTTTTATGAAGACAGGAAAAGAATCATCTGAGAAAGAATGATTATTGCCGGATGGTGTTCAGTGTTGACCAAATGGATGGCCAATACATTGTGAAGTGAGAACTCTGTGTGTTTTTGTATAGTCAAATAAAACATATATACAAGTTAAAATGAATGAACGGAAACATTATGAGAGAAGCTGCTAGTTTCTGCACACTAAGTAAACTGAGAAAGCCCCTTCATATATGCATTTGTCTGTTCATTTATTCAACATTTTTTAATTGCCTTTTATGTATATGGTACTTTTCCAGGGAAATACAAAACAATCACACTTTTACATAGCTACTTTCTAGCGGAGGAAACAGATAATAAAAACAAGCAAGAAGTAATGCATGACATGTTAAATAATTATAAAGGCTATGCAGAAAATTATAGCGGGAAGAAGGATAATGATAGTGAAGGGAACACCGTAGTGGAGTCTCAACAGAGAATGAATTCATTCCCATCCACAACAACAAAAAAAGGAAGCTAGAACACATCTTGTTTAAAACGATAAATATTTATCTTGGCTCCAGCAATTTGAGCATGAGATGGCAAGAGGGCAGATCGTAGGGAAGGGAGAAGTAAAGGTTTTCTATGTGACCGGGTTTTGTGCAATTCCATGTAAGCTTTTGGATTCTAAGTGCAGGTGTGATGCTATAGTTTCCAAAGATAGCCTTGACATCTTCTCTTTACTGATTGGAAAAAGTGTTTGACCTGTGTTTGTAAGACTATTTACTATTATGCTACTACGAAGTGTAATTGGAGATACAGGGGATCCAAAGTCCTAGACAATGCTGCCCCTACCCCCCTGCCTAGTTTTGCTACCAAATTTTCCCAGAGAGCATGACTGTCTTATGGAGCAAAGAATGAGGAAGATTGTTACATGGAGAAAGACTTGTCAGTATCCATTGTTGTTTTGGGGCCTGATGATACCCACTTTTCAACTTGCATACAGTTTGTTTTACAAGTTCAGTTAAAAGAAACAGTTCATTCGAGTGTTGTTATTTTCAAGAGGGTAGGGGTTGACTTTGTTAGAATATAGCACACAGGTGTAGACAGCCATGGCTGGTTTTCTAACTATATATTGGAATTTCATCAGGCTGCAATTTGTTCATTCTTTGTAAAATGTAAACATATCCTCTCTTTTTTCCTTTCTCCCTCTCTCTTGTGTGTGTGTTTGTGTGTGGAGCACAGTCAGCCCTTTTTTATTTCGAATTTCTGTATCTGTGGATTCAAACAAAATATTCTACAAAGTTTCAAAAAGCGAAACTTGAATTTGTGGGATACTGAGTACTATGTTGAATCCATACCAATGAAGTGATTTGTGGGCATTGTATTACACATTATAAAAATCTAGAGATGATTTACAATATAAGGGATAATGTGTGCAGGTTATATTCAAGTACTATGCCATTTAATAAAAGGGGTTTGAGCGTCCACATACTTTGGTATTTCTGGGGGATCCTGGAATCAATCCCCCCTAGTGTGTAATTTTGTGAAAAAATTGGGGGATGGAGGAAGGGGTACAAGAGCAGAAGATCATGGAGTTAACAGTCCATTTTCTGCCCTAGGTCCCTCCTTGGCCACAAGTACTAATCATTTCATAAAATAAGCTCTTTTTTCCCTCTCCATTCCTTACTGCCAGCTTCCTCTCCTCCCTCTGTTTCTCAGGCTTTGGGGGCTTTCTCAAATGCTTCTTGGTTTCTTGGGTACAGTCAACAAACAGGAACAAGGATGCTTCTAGGGGCCCAGGAGCTGTGCTAAGTGTTTTCCTTTGCAAAGACCTTTTACAAATTATTATATTTACTGCATGAGAGAAATACTACTGTTTTATTTTTTCAGAAAAAGATATAGAGGATGCAAAGTTTAAGGAAGAAAGTCTAGAGAATATCTGAACTTTATGGAAATTTCATTGATGAAGAAACAGAAATCAAGATATTTGTTAAAACACCACAATCAGTGATATTTAAATCCAAATACTTTGAAGTTTTGCCTCATTTTCTTTCATTACACCATGATGCTGACTTAGAGACAACGGGGACGTTCAGGCCTATCCTAATTAACAATGGATCTGCTGGGTGAAGTTGAACCAGACCTTGTAAGCCATGTAAAAATGGAGAAAACAGTGATACAGCGCCTCCTTCTGGAGGCACATTGGTGCATATTTGAATCCCAGCTCAGCCCATTAATGGGTCTGTAGGCTTTGAAGGAATGTCTTCACCCACTGGGCCTTATTTCCCCCTGTGTTTATTCAGAATGCTTAATTCTTACAGCTATTTTAAAAATGTTAGGATTTTTGACCATGAGACCAATACTTCCTGTGCTTTATCTTAATAAGTCTTCTAAAGAACTCTGTGATGTAGTCTTCTACTTTCATTTTTTAGAGGCCATATTTGGTCCTGGGAAGTGTCTGGGTTTTGTATTCGTTGGAACTGTTGTCACATCTGGGGTGATTACTGCAGTGTGAAATGGAAACAGCATGTCTGAATGAGATAATACTTGGGATGATTTATAAAACACATTTCTTTAAGGAACGTAGTATGTGTTATGCAAATAAGCACTTGAATTGGAAAAAATAGTTACCACTCCCTGTGTTATTCTACAAGTCAAATATAACCTTGATGACCATACCAGAAACAAAAATGAAAATTACCAATGAGTCTCACTAATGCGTATGGAAGCAAAAAAATGTAAATAATTGTCTATTTTTAATTTTAAATTAATCTGATATTTTATAATATATTTTCTTTGAATAGTGTCTGCATTTGAGGCTACTGGCCAAATGAGGACAAAAAAGAGGCTTCTCTCTCAGTTCCAAATCCTCCTTTGTGTGGTTTTTATATACTTGAATATGTATGGAGAAATTATATTCTCTTGAAACTTACATCCTTTACAGTGTGAGATATACCTCAACAAATACATTTAAGAGATATTTAAACCAAATATAACTTAATCACTTCCATACCTACTAAGGGAGAAACAAATGTGTAGTAGAGAATTCAATGTGTAGAAAGAATGCTACTTTTATTTCATCATTCAACTTAAAATTGTCATTTTAATGGCTTTTAAAGTACCCTATAATCACTAGATAAAGATCTAAAATAAAAACTGGAAAGCTTAAATGTAACTGTATATAGTAAGAGAATATTCAATAAACTAATGGCATTAAATGCGGAATGCAATTCTGGTAAAGAATGATGGGACAGTAATGATTGCCTCTTCCATTTATATGATGCCCTAAAGCACAGGCAGCACTTTAGTACTTATATTTCAGTGTCTTCAACCATTCAATGAACTAGTTGGGACAAATAGTTTTGTCTTTATTACAAAGAGAATGCTAAACTGTAGAGAGGACACACCATTAGTACAAAGCTCTATGTGTTATTATTAATGATTAAGTGTGAAAGCAAATTGCTGAATACATACATCTCTCCAGGATATCCTGACATAAACTGTGTCATATAAATCTCTTTATATAACTTCTAAAAATTACATATAGATAGATAGATAGATAGATATACGCATGCACATTCCTCATAATGTTGGTGAGAGAGAAGAATCACAGTAGGTGCGATTTGGGAAAAAGAAAATTTGAGTGTGAATAATTGCACATTATTTTTTTATTTTATAGCATTGACTAAACTCATTGTGTATACTTTTAATTAAAAAATAGAAGCACTTTCACAACAAAAAGTTTGTAAGAGAGAAGGACATAGAGAAGGCTGAACAAAAGAAAAAAGAGGGAAAGAATTCACCTGGACCACCTCCTTGATGACAGTATAATTCCAAAGACTTGAGCTACTGTTTTCATAACACTGAGAAGTGGCCAAGGTATTTCTTTTCCTCTGCTAGAATTCCTTTGCTGTTATTTCAGCAAAGTGTGAATGCTAAGTGTCTTATTTCTCAGCTGTGCACCAGCAAATGTCTGTTCCCAGGGATGTTTTGCCCAGCGGGGGCCTTTTCAGCCCTCAGCTCCGGATGGCAGACCGACATCACGGAGCATATGGCGTTTGGGAAGCTGAATGTCTACTATTCTTTATTCTTTCTTTATCAGAAATTAATTTCCCTCTCCTCTGGATTCTTTACTTTGTAGTGAAGATTTCAGAAAGGAGAATTTGTTATTAATAAGTGAGCTCATGCCCACAAAAGTTTATAGAATCATTTGAGTTAAAAGTCATTTGGGGTCAAAATAAATCAATAAAATTGTGTATAACAATAACTATGCTTGTATTTCATTGTGTAACCTCAATGGGTTATCTGAAAAAATGAAAATGCACACACAGCAAAACAACCAAAAAGAGAAATACAGAAAAATGTAGAGTAAGAACCTTAGTCTAGATGGCCAGTCTTCAATACGTTGATTCCTTCATCATCAGTAAAACCAAGTAAGACTGAACCAGAGATCTTAATCCATTGTCTGGGTAATCTTACGCTTAAAGGAAATCCATTTTGCTTTCAGAAGACAAATTTTAAAATCTCATTGCTTGAATTAAACACATGCCATTTACTTCATGAACAAAGTATTTCCTTATATTTTAGAGTGAAGGAAAGAGAAAAATCTACCCCTGACTGGCATCAGAATTACTTTTTATCTTTCTGCAGTTCATGCCGCTGCTATAGGAGTGTCTTCTTTATGCCACTTCCCAACACAGTAATAGAATTTTGTTCAGTTCATTTGTCTAGAGCATCAAATGAGGAGCAAATCACAGGAATGATCCCTCCGTAGACAATTTAGCTTCCCTTGTTGTATTAGATTCCTAGGGATGCTGTAACGAAGTATTATCAACTAGTAACATCAAACAGCAAAAATGTATCTTCTTCAAGTTCTGGACACTTGGTGAATCCTTAACTCATCTTCACATGGCATTCATTGTATGTGTCCCTGTCAAAATCTCCTTCTTATGAGAAAACCAGTCATCGGATGAGGGCCCACCCATTGAAATGTAAAACCCATCAGAATATTGTTGGAAAGTAATCAAAACAAAAATTTAGTCTTCTGATTCAATTAGACTAGTATATCAAATAATTAAAGTATGGTTTTAGAGAAAGTCAGTGCCAAATATACGTGCGTGTTTTGTCACTTAATGTTATTAACTACTTACTAACTGTGGCTTTAAAAACTAAGCCTGATTCTTGGTCAGGTTAGTTTTGTCTTACTTCCTTTTTCATCTGGGACCAAACAAGAATGTGTGGTAGCACAGGACAGAGTCAAGGAGCAGTAAGATCATTTCTTTATCCAATAGGTATTTATTAAGAGTTTGCTCTAAGCCAAGTTCTGGTTTAGATGTTGAGGATAGGTAAGCAACACATGCATAGCCTTTTATTCTCAAAGTCCAACATTAGTGTGGTGCATTTATTATACTGATGAGCCCACATTGACACAATGTTATCCCCCACAGTCTACAGTGGGGTGGTGAAGGGTTCCCTATTCTCTGGTTTATAGAATCACACTGAGTGGTTTAACTGCCTCCCCCCCCCCAAGTCTCTGTGCTTAACCTAGTCAATACTTTTTTCTCAAGAACCCCTGAAAACCACTAATCTTTTTACTGTTTCCGTAGTTTTGCATTTTCCAGAAAGTCAAATACTTGGCATCACAATATGGAGCCTTTTCACGTTGACTTCTTTCCCTGAGCGACAGGCAATTAATTTCTTTCCCTGTCTTTTCAGGGCCTGGTGGCTACTTTCCTTGTAGCTTTATATAGTAAACATATTCCATTGTCAAAATGCACCACAGTTTCCCCATCCACTCACTCCTGGAAGCACATCTTAGCTGCTTCCAAGTTTTGGCAATTGTGAATAAAATTGCTATAAACAACAATATGCAGGGTTTTGTGTGGACATAAGTCTTCAGCTCCTTTGGGTAAATAACATGGGTGCAATTTCTGGGTCATGTTATTAACTACCTAATAAAGATAGGTAGTTAAAGATAGATAGATAGATAGATAGATAGATAGATAGATAGATAGATAGATAGATAGATACATGTTTAGTTTTGTAAGAATCTGCCAAAGTGGTTGTCACATTTTGCATTTCCACCAGCAATGAAGGGAGTTTCTTTTGTGCCACAGTGTCGTGAATTTGGACTATTCTCCAGGAGTGTGGTATCTCATTACTGTTTTAATTTGAATTTCCTTGATGATATATGATGTACACCATCTTTTTACTTGCTTGACATCTGTATATGTTCTTTCTGGGGCATCTGTTAAGGTTTTTGACCCACTTTTAAAGGGTGCTGTATGTTTCCTTATTGTTGAATTTTAGGAGTTCTTTGTATGTTTTGTAGAACAGTTGTTTATTGGGTATGTCTTTTAGCAAATATTTTCTCCTAGTCTGGGACTTATCCATTCATGCTCTGACCATGCCTTTTGTAGAGCATAAATTTTTAATTTTAACAAAGTCCAGCTAATAATTTTTTCTTTCATAAATTGTGCCTTTGGTGCTATATCTAGAAAGTCATCTCTAAATACTTGTTCAGTGCTGCAATGTAAGAAAATTACTGACTTTTATGTATTTGCCTTTTACCTAGCAATCTTGCTATGTTTGCTTGTTCATATCAGGAGGTATTTTATAGATTCTTTGGATTTGCTTGACAATTATATCCTCTGTAAGCAAATACAGTTTGTTTCTTCCTTTCTAATCTACATCCATTTTCTTTTCTTCCTTTTTTTTTTTTTTTTTTTTGGTCTTATTTCATTAGCTAAAAATTCCAGTATGGTAATGCTAAGCAGTAGTGAGAGGAGACATGTTTGTCTTATTCCTTATCTTAGTGGGGAAATTTCAAGTTACTGACCATTATGTCTGATGTGAGCTGTAGATATTTTACAGACATTCTTCATAAAATGGAGGATGCTCTTGATTTCTAGTTTACTGAACATTTTAATCATGGATGTCTGTTGGATTTTGTCAAATGCTTCTTATGCTTCTAATGATAGAAGCATGTGGTTTTTATTTTTTAGACTGCTGCTGTGGTGTCCTACAATAATTGTTTTTAAAATGTTGAGCCAGCCTTGCACATTTGGGATAAATTCCACTTGGTTATAATTTCTTTCCCTTTTAGAATGATATATTAAATTTTGATTGTCTTTTTAATAATTTTTAAAAAATAAATAACTTTCACCCTTTTAATTACTATACATAAGTTCATGCATCCTGAATCGTTCAGACTCCACTTTTTCTTCTTAAGGTATTACTTTATATAAAGTATACCATTGTCCTGACTCTTATCCTTATTGTAATCTTTGTGCATTCACAAAAGTAATATTGAAAAGTGGCTGTTAGTCACTGTGCTATTTATTCCTCCCAATCAGCTTGTCACGAGGGGAAACAATGAATTTTTTGAATTAAGTCAAGCTCATTCTTTTGTTAATGACAAAAGTATAGTGCCAGATAAATCTAAATAGGAATTTCAGAAGAATATTTCAGCAGTACCTAACAAAGCACTTCATTTCTGATGCATGTCCTAGATAATTGAATGCTGTACTTCACAATAAACTAATAGTATTTGTCAGACAACATGATAATATTTAACACTTATGTAGCATCTTTGTCCTAATGAGCTCATTAGAATAATGATTCTATGGTCTATTTTTTCTTTGCAATAATTTGGTAGTATTTACACAATAGTATCTTCTCATGCAAATTTCCTACTAATGAGAAACCAGACAGAATTAAAGGTAAGATGAAAAGTTTGTTTTGTAATTAGAGTTACAGATAACAGTAGACAAGTGAAAAGAATTTGCTAAAGTTAACCAAGCTACCTCTTGTGCTATCTATAAAAGGCAGGGCTTAGTAACAAATTAAAAAATAAGAAAATATAAAAATGTTTCTATGATAAATGATGTAAGTAATTTTGTTAGTGATATATAAAACCATAGGATAAAGTATTTCATCTGAAATAGCACAATATGTAATTATCTATATGTATTTTTCACTGTGTTTTATTTCTCTTGTTTATAAATCATTATTGAATTTCAATAGCATAATCATCTTGCTATGCATGGTAACATAAGTTATTGCTTACATATTAATACTAAAATTGTCTAGGAACAAATTTATCAAGTAGATTCTATAGATAATTTTTTATAACATACATTTATGCACATTCAAATACATATTTCTACAGTCTTTTCCAACATTTTATGATTTCTAGTAATTATTATATTTCTGGGATAAAATGCACAGAAAAGTCATTTTTATTTCTGGTTAGTTATTAATTGTTTCCCAAAAGAATATTTTAAGTGAATATATTGGCTTCTAGTTCTGTGACCTTATGGAAGTCATTTAAATTTTGCTTAACTCTGTTTTCTGACTAACAAATATTGAATTACATATTAAATTTTAAGTAAACTTTGAATATACAAATAAGAAACACATGATCAAAGTATTACCGCTCATAATATTTATAAGATATTTGAAATTATTTGCCAATGATGTTGAACAGACCTTATTTCTTTTTGGATGGTTCCACGTGAATTCCCAGATTCATATTATCACTGGTAATATATAAAAGTCAAATTTGGCATAAAGAGGAGGAAGAAAAAGAGACAATGCAAATTTGGCTTAACTAATAGGACATCATGATCCTCAAAATTTTGCCTAATTGCTGACTTTTTTGATTTATTAACTAAAATTCACTAAATGAAAATCTGTTTTGCCCAGCTCCCTGCTATGTCTCAAGCTTCAACAGTTAACCTGATTGATAGTTGCCTCCTCGGTGGACTTCAGATTAAAAATGAGTGGGTCAAAGGCACCACATAGAAACCTAGCTAAAGAAATAAAGGAACTCACATTGAAAATAGAGAATATCTCTAAAAGAACTATTAAATGATTAAAAAAAAAACCTTTAAACTATAATGAAATACAGAATATGTGCTCAATAGAGTATAAATTGATCTTAATTGAAGGAAGAAAATCAGAACTTACTAATATTTTTCTTGGACTAAGGTAGCAAAACAGATGTTCCTGACAGACTTTGTCAATTATCTTTTACTTTGATCAATAAAGTCTAAAAACATGTCTAGAAATTGAGCAAAGTTAGGAACATGGCACTAATCCATTACATGCTTCTAAACAAAATTGGAAATTTGGCCAAAGGATAAAGAACACAAATATGTTCTCTTTATTTTCTCTAATCTAACATCTGACCAGGAAATGACATTAAGATGAAGCAAGTTAGAATCAAGAAGAAAAACAGGTGTTAATCCTTCAGCTAAGCAGAGAGAAATAACTTTGGCACCACCAAACATCATACGAGGCTGTGGCGTCACACTAAGCTACAGTGATGTCATGCAAAACAGAAATGCCAAGGAGGCAGCGATGACATAATAAAAGGTGACGTCAATTAAAAAAGTAGCAAACTCAAGTTTATCACTTCTCTCGTTTAACTCTGAATTCTTGTTGGCTATCTGGGTTCTATTTAAAGAAGTGCAATGTACACAAAAGAACTGATAAGAATGCCACACAGCAAGATGATGGACATGAAGAAGAAGAGGAGGAGGATGAAGATTGAGAAAAAGAGTAAGTCAAAGAAGACCCCATCACAATAAATATTCATTTGACCAGGGTTTGTCTTTAGCTCTATGGAAATTAAAGAATATCAAAAAGCTTACACCAATAATAAAACAACTCCACAACAATGACAAAAACAAAAGAAAAACCAAAATATGAAAACTAAACTGGAACGGCTCAGGAAAGAAAATAATGAATAGTAAACCGCTATAATGTGCCTATTTGTATATGCAGCATTACTTTAGGTCATTTTGGGAATGTGTTAATTTTACTCGTATACATGTATAAGGACATGTGTGGTGTGGGTGAGTTTATGTCGCAAGCTGGACTGTCTCAAATTATCTTATGGTGATTACTAACACTTTTGAACAATAGCGAGGTTTGAGAAAGTATTTTTCAAAGTCAGGGCTAATGAACTGGTAATGGTGCTAATGGCTTGTTAACAAAGTGTGAAAAACTCCTGAATAAGCCCCTGTCCTGAACTGGCTCCCTGCTGAAGTAAGAGGGTAATTGTTTCCAATGATCCATATACAAATAAATAAGCTCCTGCCTCCTGTCTGTATCAGAATGTTTCACTCTTCAGGGGAAATAAGTCCTTTTTATTACTGAAGATGCCAAATAATTACACTTAGATGAAATCACAAAAATATCTGCAAAGAAGATTTGAGTTGGCTTATAGTTCTAGGAAATTGGTACCAAGGAAATTAACATTTTCAAATCCCTCATATTCTCTTTCTTTACCCAAATTCAGCTTTTGCTTCCACTTAGTTACTTAAGGGATGGCTAGTGAAAAGAAGAAATTTATAGGAGATGGTTTGAGAAAGTTAGGATGGCTATGATTCAAAGTTAAATAAATAAAAAGAAGAGAATATATGGCTAAGAAGATAAGAAAGGATTTCATGGGGCATCAAAAGGTAGAAATGAATGTAAAATGTAGTTTCTGTCAGTTCAGTTTGTTATGATTTTATGTGGTGAAAGAGTCCAACTAAAGATCGTCAATGAAAAAATATAGGGCATGTGAAGAGGTTCTCAGTAAAAAGATGTGTGGACAGAACTATGTTGCCCCTCCCCAATTTATATGTTGAGGTCTTAACCCCCAAAGCGACTGTATTTGGCTTTTAGGGACATAATTAAAGATAAAGGAAATCATAAATTCCTAACTCGGTAATACTGGAATCTTTAAAAGAAAAGGAAGAGCCACCAGGAGTGCAGGAACCCAGAGAAAAGGCCTAGAGGGGACTCCAAGAGGACAGCTGGACACTAACACAAAGGAGCACGGCGGTGATGGCACCAAATACTCAGGTTCCA
>CAUYRH010133829.1:0-19220 GCA_963574655.1 Perodicticus potto
TTCAAGATTTCATTCTGGTGGAGCTCTGTTAGGTCATTTAGTTGCTCTTCTAATCGTTCACATCTATATCACTCCTCCTGTAGTGTCTGCATTATTAAGGAATAGTCCTTCTGGTAATGTTCCTTGAGTGTCTCAAAGGATTCCTCTAGTCTGGCCTGGGTTTCTCGGATCTCCTGGATCTCATGTAGTAGTGCATCAAATCCTGAGCTCTGCATGTCCAGGGTGTTTGGGAGCTGGATGCTCCTGCAGCAATGCCTCCAGTGGTGCTGTTGGCTCCCACTGAGCCTGAAGTGGCACTAGAACAATCCTCCTCACTACCATACTTTGGGCTCGACTGAAAGTTTGAAATCACCCCCAAAGCCTTGCCCCCATCATCCACTTGCCCTTCCTCTAAAGAGTCCTTTAGGTTAGGGATATTGTCTGCATTGCCAAATTTGTTCCGAATCAGCGAGGCAATCTCTCTGGGCTTTGAGACCACAGCCCCTGCTGCTGAATGAGTGGCCTGGGAGAAGCTGGAAAATCCACCTTTGACACTATCCACCACACCTTTGCTGAAGCCAGTCACTTTTGTTCCCACATCCTTTAGACCCTGGTGCATGTCCCTGAAGACATCTTTTGGCTGCCGGGGGATCCCATTCTGCTCCACCTCTCGGAGTTTCCTGTGGTAGTGCTCAAGCTTCTTTTGCAGTTGTAGGTGGTTTGGGCAGATTTCTGGTTCTTCTTTTCAAAGACCTGCTTGATACGGGCGGCCTGCTGCTTGTCTGCACTGTTGGCAAGCCTCAAGTACTCAGCAACGTTATCATCCCGTGCTGTTTGTGCAATCTTGATCTGTTCTGTAAGCTTCAGGATCTTCTGCTGCAGGTGAGCAATGGCAGCCTTTGTGCGCTGGGGGTCTGGTGTACCATCCACAGTGTCTGTGTGGATGCTGCCATCAGTACTGGAGGCCACTGCACTGGAAGTCTGGGCAAGGCTGCTTACTTCCAACCGCTCGATCTAGCATAAAAGCAAGAGGTAGATATTAGAAAAAGCCCAAGAGAACAACCTCTCTGGAATCAATGTACTAAAAATTTACCTACTCTTAACTCTCAACATAGCTGACTTGCAATTCCTCCTGTCCTGTATAAGCTCGGTCTCCCTCTTGGATACTATCCTCATACATATATACTATGCTTTAACAAAACAGATACGTAGCATATGAAAAAAGATTAGTACATATTTATACTGGGGTATACTTCTTTGCTTGTGAATTTATCATTGTATTTCTTTAAATAACAAAAGTCCTTAGTGGTTTAAAGCATTAATTAATTTTTTTTTTCTTTTTAAGAATCTCACTGTGTCACCCTCGGCAGAGTGCTGTGGCATCACCGATCACAGCAAACGCAAACTCTTGGGCTTAAATGATTCTCTTGCCTCAGCCTCCCAAATACCTGGGACTACAGGCACCTGCCACAATACCCAGTTATTTTTAGAGAGGAGGTCCCTCTCTGGCTCGGGCTACCTTGGATTCCCAGAGTGCTAGGATTACAGGTGTGAGCCACTGCACCTGGCCACTCTTTTTTTTTTTTTTAAAAGGCCAGTTTTCACACAGGTGCCTGGGCTAGAGTGTAGTGGTATCATCATAGGTGTGAGCCACCATACTTGGCCGTAATTCACACTTGGTATATGTACTGTTGTTTAGAAGCACATGTAAAAGAAGGTGCATCTGCATTTCAATTTAATTATATGAAAACCATTTTGGGGCCAGGCATGGTGGTTCATATATATAATTGTAGCACTCGAGGAGGCTGAGGCAAGTAAGGAGGATTACTTCAGGTCAGGAGTTTTAAGACCAGCCTGAGCAGAAGTGAGACCCTCATCTCTACTCAAAATAGAAAATATTTCCAGTTGCAGCAGTGAGTCCCTGTAGTCCCAGCTATTCAGAAGGATGAGGAGGCAGGAGGATCGCTTGAGCCCAGGAGTTTGAGGTTACAGTGATGACACTACTGCACTCTAGCCAGGGTGACAGAGCAAGACTGTTTCCCAAAACAAACACACGTATACACACATACTCCCCACCCCCAAACCCAAACCATTTTGGTATTCAAATATCACTATAATTCTGATACAAATGTTAGCAAGAATAGGTTTGTTACTAATTAACTATGAAAATCCAATTTTTATCATGTCTCTTTATCCATGTCAAGGGTGATGGGATCATTCTCCAGATTCTAAGAAGGACATTTAATTAGTAGCTGGAGACGGGTGGAGGTAGGTAGGAAGGTACTGATTACAAGTGGCAAGGGTGAATGTTACCAAATCACAGGTAACTGTGACAACCTTGAGCAAGATAATGTGAACACTCAGGGACAGAGACAGTGAGAACTAAGTAATTACATTAATCAAGGACCAAGGCCAGGTCTTCTGAAGCTCTAATTTTGTGAGTTTTATCCAGTAAAGGTTTTTGTTAGGCAAAAGACTCCAAAGTACATACACTATTATTCTTTCACCTGGGAGAGAACCATGCAAAGAAATTACAGAAAAAGACAAGCTGTTCAGACTTGAACACTTAAAGTTCACACTTCAAAGCAATCAGCCCAGCTGGGGAGAAGTAAGCTTTCTTAAATTCAGGAGAAAAAAAGAAAATCCTTCAAGAGGCTGCCCCTAGGTGTGGCCTTTGGTAGTGAATTAGAGTAGGGCCCAAGGAAAAAGGTTTTAGACACTGCTCTCTGTGAGCAGTAACATAAAGGAACAATAAAATAACCATCTTAAGGTAATAAAAATTCCCAGTATGGTTTCAAATTACAAATTTATGGCAAGGCGTAGTGGATCATGTCTGTAATCCTAGCACTCTAGGAGGCCAAGGCAGGTGGATGGCCTGAGCTCAGGAATTCGAGACCAGCCTGAGCAAAGTGAGACCCTATCTCTACTAAAAATAAACCAGCCGGGTGTTGTGGTGGGCACCTAGTAGTTCCAGCTACTCGGGAGGCTGGGGCATGAGAATGACTGGAGCCTAGGAGTTTGAGGGTGCTGTGAGCTATGATGCCAGGGCACTCTAACCAAGGTGACAGAGTAAGACTATGTTTCAAAAAACAAAACAAAACAGGGCAGCACCTGTGGCTCAAAGAGTAGAGCGCCGGCCCCCTGTACCAGGAGTGGCAGGTTCAAGCCGGCCCCAGCCAAAACCCAACAAAACAAAACAAAACAAAAACTCAAATTACAAATTTACCATCCTGGAGATTAAGAACATACCCTTTTTCTTATTTCCCACCCTTAATTTGTATTTAGTGGCAATTTACTAGTAAGAATTGTATACAGATTACCTCCCCCCATATTTTCATGGTAATATGCCAAATCTGAAATAGTCATGAAATGCCAATTATTAATTTGTCATTATCTATCTTTTTCTGATCTCAAAAGTACTGCCTGTTTGTTATCTGAGCAAGAATTATGCTGATCTCTAAGCCAGAAAATATAATTAGTTCATTACTGGATTCAATATCCAAAAGAACCTCTGTAGTTGACCACCCAAAGTACTGTAATAATCTAGTCAATATACAGGGGTTCACATAAGAAATTAGGCTTATGGTACTGATACATACTGTGGTACATGTCCACTTTATAAAAATTACGTCAACTTAAGGAGGCCGTTAATGTAGCAAGATGATCAACTATGGAGGTTCTACTGCATTACCACTGTGTGAATAAAAACAATATTCTGTTCTTTCTAGACAAATGAGAAATATTGTGCATTTAAATAAAATCAAAAGATAATATAATACTGAAGTTACTGTCATGTTTCACTAGTCAATAAAAAAGAATATCCATAAAAAATAAAATTACATTAAAAAAAAAAAAGAGAATATCCAGAATAGTTAGAAACCAGCACAATAACTGCTTTGTGTCACTTTTCACTTTTTCCTTCTGTCCAATTCATTTTTCAGGCTCAAGCTAACAGGCAGAGGAACAGCCACAAGCAGCAGAAGGCAGGAGGAGCCAAAACTCCAATAACCAAGTTGCCAAGAGTTGTGACAACAGCTGCTAGAAACCCACTTTCTTTGGTGCCCAAAGTCTTCTAGTTTGTACAAGGTTCTCACTGATTTGCTTTCTGAATGGGATTTCAGACCCCATAACTACAATATATTATATGAGCTGGATCTACTATTTATGTTTAATAATTAAGCATAAAATCTACCATAGTATAAAGAAAAGCAAATATTATGAAGACCCCTAGACCCAAGGCTCCAAGTGCATCCATACCTGAAGTATACATATGAAAAACAAGGTTAACTAGTAACCTAAGATGATCAGAATTGATCATACTGGTGAACTAGAACCAAGGTTTGATCACGTTTCTAAAACTGGGGGAAAAAAACCCACAATAAACCTTTAACATGTAGTCAAGTGCCACATAATGATGTTTCAGTCAATTATGGACTGCATATATGACAATGGTCCCAAAAGATTATAATACTGTTATTTTAACTGTACTGTTTCTATGTTTAGAAACACAAATACCTACCATTGTGTTACAACTGCCTACAGTATTCAATTCAGTAGTGTGCTGTACAAGTCTGTAGCCTAGGAACAACAAGGTATATACCACAGAATCCAGGTTTATGTAAGTGCACTCCATGTGTTCACACAAGGACAGAATTGCCAAATAACATATTTCTCAGAACATATCCCTAGCACTAAGCATCACATGGCTGTAATCATTTGTAAATGACAATTGAGATGTGATTTTTAATACTTGATCTTAGTCAAAAGGCCAAGAAAGGCCAAGAAAGGCCGAGAAAGTGCATCCCAGCACTTGGGAGGCCGAGGCAGATTTGAGACCAGCCTGAGCCAGAGGGAGATCTTGTCTCTAAAAATATCCAGGCGTTGTGGCGGGCACCTGTAGTCCCAACTACTTGGGAGGCTGAGGCAAGAGAATCACTTAAGCACAGGAGTTTGAGATGGCTGTGAGCTGTGATGTCATGGCAATCTACCAAGGGTGCATGATTTTTTTTTTTTCTCCCTATATGGGAACTGAAGAAATAAACTGATTTCTGAAATAGAAATCATTCTGTCTCACTTTGGCTGTTTGGAGCCACAGTATGTTCTCTTGTGTGTGGCTCCCACTCAGAATCATTAACATTGCATAAGTACAACTAACAGAACCCAAGGTCTTCAGCCTCTAAAGAAAACGAACCAGCACAGCTTTGTCAGGCAGGTAGTTTAACACCTGAAACCCTTAATCACTATGAATCACTAGATTACTTAGTAACTCCTTCCAATTCTGGCAGGCACTATTCTTAAAACGGAAGGAGAAACTGGGAAATGAGGGGAGGGAAGAGGAAAAGAGGAGAATTGAGAGTCAGGGAGGAAGAAGAGGAAAGGAAGAAGAGTGGGTGGGAACAAGAGAGGAGAGGAGGAGGAAAGAAAAAGATGCTGAACTACAGAATAACTGGGGAGTGGAGGTGAACATGCTTGGTATTTTTCTGAACCATGAACAAAGTCCTTAAAGGGGGAAGTCCATCTCTAGGCAAAAACACTTAGCTATGAGTTATGAACATAACAACTGAAAAGCAGTTCTCTTTTTCAGTAGCCTTTGCTAGTATATTAGGCTGTCTATATATAACATAAAATTAGATACCTAACACATCCAGATACACAATTAAATTCCAAATGTAAAAAGTAAAATTTCAAAACATTTCAAAGGCAGCACTGGTAAACAGGGAAGGATATTCTTAATCATACATGAAAAGACACAAATCCCCAAAACAAGATTACTAAATCTGACTCCATAGTGTAGCAGTGAAGCCCGGATTTTGGAACAAACTGCTTGGGTTCAAATCAGGCTTTGCTACTAAGCCCTATGACTCTAGGCAAGTTACTTAAACTCTTATGTTGATTTTGCCAACTATAAAATGGAAATATACTAATGCTTGCTTCAGAAGACTACTGTGAGGAAGAAACTGTAAGTAGTAGGAAGGGAGGGTATCTAGGGATTACTGGAACTCAACCACCTTGAGCAATCAATCTATTCTGCAACCCTTTGTTTAGAGGACTTTGGCTTCCCAGTTGGCTAAAACTAGCCCCTGCCAGACCCTAGCAGTTTATAGATAAACTCAAGTGAACTTTCCTCATTATCATGCTGAAGTCTACCTACACCCCAGGAAGAGCTATAACTTCATTACCATAACAAGGCCTGTGTTCTAGCACAAGAACTAACCATACAAGTGCAATGGGAATCCTTTTTTTTTTTTTTTTTTTTGAGACAGAGCCTCAAGCTGTCAGCCTGGATAGAGTGCCGTGGCATCACAGCTCACAGCAACCTCCAATTCCTGGGCTCAAACGAGTCTCCTGCCTCCGCCTCCCAAGTAGCTGGGACCACAGGCACCTGCCACAACGCCCGGTCATTTTTTGCTTGCAGCCGTCATTGTTTGGCGGGCCTGGGCTGGATTCGAACCCGCCAGCTCAGGTGTACGTGGCTGGCACCTTAGCCGCTTGAGCTACAGGCGCTGAGCCGGGAATCCCTTCTTTGCGTGAATCCTTCCTTTTCTTTCTCTACAGCCCCATAAAAATCCCCATCTTACTTTTCCTTGGGAAAATATTCTAAGGGCTTTCCTTACCTGCTCTAAGTAATTAATCCTATTGATCAAGACCTGTGCTCTCCTAGAAAGTCACTCTCTACTCACCACGTGAACAAACCCCAATCTTTTGGGTAATGAAATGAGTTAAGTGCTTGGCAAAAGAAAGCTGTTAGTACCGGCTATTATTTTTGTGCCATGTACAAAATGTGGTTCTTTGAAAAAATTTAAATACTAAAAGATTCCAATACAATACAATATATTACCTTCCAGTTTCCCATTTCAGGTACAAACAAAGGATAACACAGTTTAAGTCAAAGGAATAACCTAATTCTACATTATAGGAGAAGTAATATACAACCCTATAAAAAGTATATTGTCATCCTTAATTTACAAATGAATTGACTGCTTCCCGGCAGAGTCACCAGAAGGCAGGATGAGCACCACTGCAGCAATGCCACTTCCTCAAGAGAGTCTCTTCTGACCATGTTCTGAGGGGCTTTCATATTCTCCTGTGAGAAGCTATGAGGTCAGTCCTGCCCACTCATAGCTGAAGTTACAATTAATTTGTAATTAATTTGTGTAAAAAAGGACAAAAATGAGTCGGTTACATAAACATATTTTGATTACTTATCATAACACAATGTGCTAAAAAGTTAGAAATACAGTTAGAAGCTATAGTGGTGATCTAACTGCAGCTGTAACACACTATATAGTACTTTGTCTCTTACAATTAAGAATTCATTTGCCAGGGTGGCGCCTATGGCTCAGTCAGTAAGGCACTGGCCCCATATACCGAGGGTGGCGGGTTCAACCCCAGCCCCGGCTGAACTGCAACAAAAAAAATAGCCGGGCATTGTGGTGGGCGCCTGTAGTCCCAGCTACTTGGGAGGCTGAGGCAACATAATCGCCTAAGCCCATGAGTTGGAGGTTGCTGTGAGCTGTGTGACGCCACGGCACTCTACCAAGGGCGATAAAGTGAGACTCTGCCTCTACAAAAAACCAAACAAACAAACAAACAAAACTGTAGGATAATTACAAGTAATCCACCAACTTCTTTGTTGCCCCAAATAAACAAGAGCTGGGGAGTATGCAGGTGGCAGAAAAATTGGATTGGAAAGAGTTTTAAATGCACCACTCCAGGATCATCTCAGTCACGATGACTTATTGGGGCGATGTCTGTGGCTCATTGAGTAGGGCGCCGGCCCCATATACCGAGAGTGGCGAGTTCAAACCCGGCCGGCCTCGGTTGAACTGCAAAACAGAAAAATAGCTGAGCTGTGTGATGCCACGGCACTCTACTGAGGGCAGTAAGGTGAGACTCTGTCTCTGAAAAAAAAAAAAAAAGAAAAGAAAAAAAAGAATTCATTTGCCAGACTTAATTATCAATTAACTGACTAACTTAACTGATCAGAAAACCCAAGAGAAAGAAAATTTAAACAGTGACTCTACAAAACCCTGATTAATCAGGGGTAGAGTGGAGCCATTCAGTGCAGAGTACTGATTTAGCTTTTAACTGATTACGATTTTTCATTTGCATATATATATATTTTGTTTGGTTTTGTTTGAGACAGAGTCTTACTTTGTCGCCCTTGGTAGAGTGCTGTGGCTTCATACTCAAACTCAAACTCTTACGCTCAAGCGATTCTCTTGTCCCAGCCTCCTGAGCAGCTGGGATTACAGCATCCGCCACAATGCCTGACTATTTTTAAAGATGAGGTCTCTGGCTCAGACTGGTCTTGAACCTGTGAACTCAGGCAATCCACCTGCCTCGGCCTCTCAAGTGCTAGGACTATAGGCTGAGCCTCTGCTCCTGGCCTAATGTGCAAATATATTAAAGGTAGATGAAAGTGTCAGAACACAACAGCACACAGCTCTAAGAATAATCACATGTAAAGGCAATATAGTAGAAAGAGCCCTAGTAAGAGTAAAAAGACCCAAGTTCAAAACTGCCTTTACTCCCAACTAGCTATGTGTCTTTGGGCTGCTATACTTGTTCTCTTTAAGCCTAAATTTTCTCATCTTTACAATGGGGTTACTGTCAATAAAAACCCTGCCCTGTTTAGTTACTGTGATAAAATCTTCTTTATAAAGTATTTCACAGAGTATTGGCTCTCTTTCGGGAAATCTTATATTCTGTACACTAAATAATCTACTTCTAAGAAAATGAAAGCATTTTAAGGTAAAAGAAGGGAGTGGAGAAGTCCTTATAATTAACTGGAAAAACAGATGCTTGATTATTTTTTTTGAAATTGGTTCTTTTCCAAGGCCAATTTCACAGAATAGATTGTGTAATAGCTTGTGTAAACTACTAGTCGGGTACTGAGCGTGCATGTGATGAAAATAAGATGGAGTAAGTCAGGTAAAGTCAACACGTCATAGCTGGTCTGGTTGGTATAGAACCTAAATGACCTTTACCTCATGTCTCCCATTCTTATTGTTTTGCAAATTTAGCTCCCACCCTAAAGATGTCTATTTTGAGTAGCTTAGGAGGCTTATTTAGGAGATTAACATTTGTTTTTTTGAGACAAGAGTCTCATTATGTCACCCTTGGTAGAGTGCCCTGGTGTCACAGCTCACAGCAACCACAAACTCTTGGGCTTAAGCAATTCTCTTGCCTCAGCCTCCCAAGTAGCTGGGACTTACAGGTGGCCGCCACAACGCCCGGCTAATTTGTTTTTGATTAGTTGTCGTTGATTGGCAGGCCTGGGCTGAATTTGAACCCGCCAGCTCCAGTGTATGTGGCTGGCACCCTAGCTGCTGAGCTACAGGTGCCGAGCCTAGGAGATTAACTTTTGAATTGGAATGCTGTTTTGGGTCATGGGTTATGCTAATTATTGTTTAAGATTAACATGGTTTTTACTTTGAACTAAAGTATAAAACTGTAATTTTGGAAATGGAAGAACACATAGTCTTAGAGAGGCTACTGAATTGCTGGCCTCATGACAAAGTTTGATGGACCCTCTTCAAATGGTAGCAGTTCCTGCAGATCAAGTTCCACTGTTCTTCTAAAAGATATATATATATATATACATATAATATATATGTATATAAGAATATATAATTATATATCTAATATATATATATTATTCTTATTTTTTTTCTTGCTCTTTCTCTCAGACTATATACTGCTTTGTCTATACAGTGGCATGATCATAGTGCACTGTACCCTTGAATTCCTGGGTTCAAGGGATCCTCCTGCCTCAGTCTCCTGAGTAGTTGAGTCACATGCCATAACACATTGGCTAATTTTTCTATTTTTAGTAAAGAACGGGCCTTGCTTTTGCTCAGGCTGGTCTCAAACTCTTAAGCTCAAGGGATCCTTCGACCTTGGCCTTCCAGAGTGCTAGGATTAAAGGTGTAAGCCACTGTGCATGCCATGATGTTTTAAAACCAAAATTGGAGTGTGTGGTTTAATTCAAAAAGCAAACAGGGAGTAGGATAGAATATTTGATTTTTTTTTTTTAATATTTCTTTTTATTGTTGGGGATTCATTGAGGGTACAAGAAACCATGTTACACTAGTTGCATTTGTTGGGTAAAGTCCCTCTTACAATCGAGTTTTGATTTTTTTTTTTTTTTTGAGACAGAGCCTCAAGCTATCACCCTGGATAGAGTGCCGAGGCAGCTCACGGCAACCTCCAAATCCTGAGCTCAAGCGAGTCTCTTGCCTCCGCCTCCCAAGTAGCTGGGATTATAGGCGCCTGCCACAATGCCCTACCATTTTTTGGTTGCAGCTGTCATTGTTGTTTGGCGGGCCCGCAGCTCAGGTGAACGTGGCTGGCGCCTTAGCCCACTGAGCCACAGGCGCTGAGCCAGTATATTTGATTTTTGAAAGACTGCCTCCAACATTCAATTTACAAATTGTAATCCCTAGAAATTCATAATCTTGGGCCTAAGAACTACACAGGAATCTATCATTTAATTAACAACAAACATAAAGATGCTCAGGTTGGCCTTACAAGTTTTTCTTTTTCTGCCAATCATATAGCACTGAGGGAGTAAAACACAGAGGACAAAGTGCTGCATTAGGGGTCAGATGGCTCTGGTGTGAATTTTATTATCATCTCCCTGAGGGTAGCTGTTGCCAACAACTCCCTCATACCTTATCCCTACCAAGAAGAAAACAAACAAACAAACCCTCATAGTCTAGTAACACTTGTGCAGAAAACATATCTTAATCCTGAGAATTGTTTTCATTTATCTCCACTGTTTTGCTGTAGAGCTAGCATACTTGACCCCAGCCACTGCAAGTACAACTCTGCTCAGCAGCTCTCTCACGTGTTAATGCTGTCTGCCGCCTAGCTGGCTATTTTGCTGCTTGCTAGTTTCTTACATCAGTGGCCCTGCAGTGTGGAATGGGGAGGTGTTCTCAAAGACAGAACAGAGTTAACAGAAAATAAAAGCCAACGAAGTTCAACTAGCCCACAGCCAGCAAGCCTTTTTCTCTCAACATCCTATATTTCTATTTTGAGTTAAAATCAAGATTCAGCTTATAGTCCAAAAAAGAGGCTTAAAAAGTTGTCACAAATATTTTCTTTCACTTGATAAAAATACCAAAAGTTCCAAGAATTGCTATTTCACTGTTTTACACAGAACTCTGGTAACAACCTTAGGTTGGAACAGCCTTAGGTTGTATGGAGGTGTGCCCAGATCATTGCAGAGGGGAAGAGTGCAGCCCAGTGAGCGGGTTCCTGAAACCTGCTTGCGTCTGCTTTCATCTATTTTACATTGATATTCTAGAGAAACTTTGCTTAGAAAAATAAAAAAACAAAGATGTTTTATTAATTTTAAAAGTTTAAAAATCCTTGACACACAACACTTACGACAATAATCCTGGTCACTTCTGAATTTGACACTGTAGTTTGTCAAACTTTCCTTTTCTATTAAGAACCACTTAAAGCCCCTTTTTCTTTTCTACCACCAACACTTTTCAGGTCCATCTTCCATAAAGAACAAAGTTTAGAATGATTTCATAAGTGCTACAGCTATGTATAATAACAATGAGTAGAAGACATGCTCCTTGAGATGTGAATTCCGGTCAGGTTTGCTTATTAGTTTTATAGTTAAATAGCGTACCATGTGCCTCAGCAGCAAGACAAAACAACGATACCATAGATAACTTGGCAACAGTGGAAACCTCACATCTAAATCCATGCATGTCAAGGGTCACAGCTGTAACTTGGTTCTTCTGACACGGCATGCTGTTTTTTTTTTGAGACAGAGCCTCAAGCTGTCTCCCTGGGTAGAGGCTGTGGCATCACAGCTCACAGCAACCTCCAACTCCTGGGCTTAAGCGATTCTTTTGCCTCAGCCACCCAAGTAGCTGAGAATACAGGCACCCGCCACAATGCCCGGCTATTTTTGGTTGTAGTTGTCATTGTTGTTTGCCAGGCCCGGGCTAGATTTGAACCCGCCAGCTTTGGTGTATGTGGCTGGCATCCTAGCCACTTGAGCTACAGGCGCCGAGCCACAGCATGCTGTTTTACACCTTTTGGCTTTGCCCACACAGCTTCCTGGGCTGGGACAGGGCATGCTCTCCTTTTCTTTTCTGGCTACCTCCTATTTAGTCTTCAAGACCCAGTTCAGTTTTAACTTCATCCAGGAAATCTTTCCTGATGTCCTCAGGCTCCTAGATGAGTTAATGGCCCTCAGCAGCAGGACCATTTATATTCCCATGTATCTACATATACATTTCTATCACATTATATTGAAATGATAGTTTGGGCATTTATTTATCCTCTACTGACTTAAGTTTCTGAGGGCAGGGATCATGTCACATTCATCTTTGTACCATGGGGAGCTGGCACAATGTCATGTACAAAGACATAGTAAATGTCTGTTAACAATAAATGCTCACCAGCATCTCCTGAATATAGTCTAGAATGGCATTTGCGCCTATGTTACTGTATATGGAACAAACTCCAGAATACGTGTAAGAAAAATAGTTTTCAACAGATTATACTCTTCCGTCCAAGGCTGCTAACGAACAACTACAACCAAAGACTGGGTTGAATATCACCTTAAATTATTAACATCCTATCTGGCCCACCCTAACACATCTGCAAAATATGGATTATAGGATTTAGGGCTGCTGCTCCAAACTGTTTTGTCACAGGAGGACTAATTTCCTCATTTACGTGGAACACACCTGGAAGATAGCACTGCTAGGTGTACTTCAGGAGCTGATGTTTGGACTTACTGAATCCGTAAGAGCTTGGTCAGATAATTTATTCTCATTTTAACAAAATCTTAAAGGATGTCCCTTATATACAGAGCCATTGTACTGGAGGTATAAAAATAATACCCCTCCCCCTCAAGGAGCCTACAATCTTAGTAGTGATGATATAAGCTAACAATGATGTACTGTTTTATTATAGGCGTTTTTCTCAATAAACGTAGACTCTATGAGCTAGGAAGGAACCTAAGAGATCATCCAGTTAAGAAAACTGATTTTACAGATGAGTGATAGATTTTAAGAAAAAGATTTCTCCCTGACAATTAAAAAAAAGTGACATATGACATACATTGAAGATAAGGAGAGAGACACTGTACGACTTTCCTAGGGCGTTTCAAATATTAGTTAACATATGCCACTAGACGTGTCCAAGCAGAGGCTTCAGGCCTGCATGTTAAGAATGTCACAGGAGGACATACTGATGGACAGCTATTTACAGATGATCCTGTTCCCTTCTAACCCTAAAATTTCAACGTTAAATAAGAATAGTGACTCAGGTGGTGACATTCAAGAATCATTCCCACAAGACTTTTGAATGAAATATATGATTAGTCTGAAGGACACAGATCTGTTAATATGAGCTAATGTTAAAAATTATTTTCTATTTTCTGAGCATGTGCTTACCAGGAAAAGATGATGATACAGAAACATGCTTTCATTGCTGAGAATTTAAAAATAAGGTACAAAGTTCATGTGCAGATAAACTAATATGACTCTAAAACTGACACCAATGAAGTTCTCTTTGTAACTTAATTATGCTACAAATACTTTTATGACACAAGTTTCATCAAAACAAAAGATTTCTCAGGTGGCACCTGTGACTGAGTAAGGTGCCGGCCCCATAGACTGAGGGTGGTGGGTTCAAACCCGGCCCTGGCCAAACTGTAACAAAAAATAGCCAGGTGTTGTGGTAGGCGCCTGTAGTCACAGCTACTTAGGAGGCTGAGGCAGGGGAATCGCCTAAGCTCAGGCGTTGGAGGTTGCTGTGAGCTGTGTGACGCCACGGCACTCTACTGAGGGCAATAAAGTGAGACTCTGTTTTTACAAAAAAAAAAATTTTTTTTTAAAAGTGCTATGAAGCAAAAGAAAAGAGTACATGAAAAAAGGAACTCCACAGCACTATAACAAGGGTGATAGAGTGAGACTCTGTCTCTACCAAAAAAAAAAAAGGAATGCAAAGAAAGGAAACCTATCAGGGGGTTATAGAAGGATTCATTTAATGGGTATTTGAACCAAACCCTCAAAGATAAAAAAGGAAATCATTACTTTAACCAGGCCATAAATGAGGAAAAACATTATTGCTGTAGGTTACATGTGCCAAGAGAATGGGAATTTAAAATTTTTCATAATTCAAGATGAAAACAGGCCTGGCACCTGTAGTTCAGCAGCTAGGGGGCCAGCCAGAGCTAGTGGGTTCGAACCCAACCTGGGTCTGCCAAACAACGACAACTACAACCAAAAAATAGCCAGGTGTTGTGGCGGACGCCTGTAGTCCCAGCTACTTGGGAGGCTGAGGCAAGAGAATCGCTTAAGCCACCACAGCACTCTCCTGAGGGTGACATAGTGAGACCCTATCTCAAAAAAAAAGATGAAAATAGTTAAGGAATGAAGCAATTTGAAAAAGAAAAAGAAAAAGGATTTATCTATTCACTACTTCTTGGAGTTCATTTGGTAAAAGAGTAAGATCATCTTACCAAGAAGGCTTACAGAAACAGAGTAGAAGGATGCTGAGACAGGAAAAGATCAGTAAACAGCAAGTGGGGCCTACCAGTAACCTAACTAACAAGAGTATATGGATAGTTGTATTTATAAGGGTTATATAACCAATGAGTCAGCAAAAAGTCAGGTGTCAAGGGACCTTTTCTGTGGAGGCTCTAAGCAGCTAGGAAAGTTGGCTCTCCCTACTGGTGAGAAGAGGGGCCCAAGAACAAGATCCAAGATAAGCTAATAAAGCACAGTCACCAACCTCCCAGCAATCCTACATTAGGATGACAAAGAGTAAACCTTCATGCTTAGGAAACATGAGAGATAGGATCCAACTTAAAGCAAGGTGATTCTGGTAGGATTTCAGGGATCTAATGTGATGCCCATTTCTTTAATTTTTTAAAAAAATGCTTATTATTATTTGGCCTAAGTCAGAAGAAGTATAATGCTTATTTAAAGATTCTAAAATCAAGACTCCAAAATCTGCTAAAAGTCAAACATATATTTTAAAAAGAAAATACCTTTTACTTTTTTCAAGTTCCATAAATATTTCAGTGTTTCTTTCTACAACTATCCTTTCTCTAATAAAGGCTAAAATGGATTAACAGTAACAGAAAAAGGCTTCATAATGACAGAGTTGGGCCTAACATAGAAAAACATACCAAAAAGAGCATAAAAATGAATTCAGTCATAGTAGATGCAGAGAGGTACAGTATTCACAACCATTTTATATTGAACAGCAATGATAATGAACCCAAGACAAACACCCACCAACGCACGGCTTTGAAAATAGCAGACTCCTTATCCTGCTTCTTCCCCCTCCATACTTATGTTCTCAGACTATTACTGTTCCAGTGGCAACAACTCTGTTAAGAAGAGGAAGCCTTTATTTTTCCTTTTCTACTCCAAGCCATAGGAAAAGCAAGATAAAAAAAGGGAGAATTATATCTATTTAAAGAAAAGAAAGTGTTCTAATTGTTGTTCAGCATTCTTTGCTCTGGAAATTCCTGATTTCTGCCTGTTCATGGACATCCAAGGAAACTTGATTATCTCTGAAGGTCACAACAGAATGAGCAGAAATAACATTTTCCTTTCTGGTACCTTTGGTCATCCTTTTCTAATAAACATGATTCTGCAAAATGCTTTTGTTACTGCAATTCTATGTAACTGATATAGAAAAGTAAAAACTAAAATTAGGAAAATAAATCATAAGCAACTCATGTATCTTACCAAAACCCCCCGTCAGGCAGTCTGCTGATTTTGCTTGCCACAAAGCTCATCCTTCATTTGTGCAATGCTAGAGCAAGCTTGGAGCGTAAAAACAAATCACAGCCTCTCTTGGCTATAAGCTCTTTCATTCGTTCCAGCTTCCAAACTGCAGAGGAGCCGTGGCACAGTCTGTCACTGCTGCACATACTTGGTTTCCGAGAATAACGCTGTAAATGAGGACAGCTATCACTGGGAATGCATCCCCCAATCAAAAAGCCAGCCGCAATGAAGCTTCTAGTGGATCCCTGGGCTTCTCACCTTCACAGTCTCAGACAAGTGCCTTTCCCAAAACAGGCAGGTACAGCTGCACCACATCAACATCCTGCATAGCGAATCCTCTGCAGTACCCAGGTCAGCCTAAGTACAATTCTGGTTCTGTTTCCTGCATCAACTCTTAGAGCATTCTACATCTGGAAGCTTAGGAGGACTCTGTGCTGAATAAACAGAAAGCTTCTGCCAAACAAGCATCCGTGTGTGTGCGCGCGTGCGCGTACATGTGTACACAGTTTGCTAGAGCTGCGAATGCAAATGAATGGTTTGACTCTGAGAATGGAGATCACAGACAATATCTGCCTCTCTTTCTCCAGCTGTGAGCATCTTTTATAAAAGACAAAAGCATCAAACTGGTTGGATTTAAAGCTACAGGGCATTAATTCAACATACACAATTGTCTTCTCTTTTAAATTAGGTAAGGTTGAGAGGAAAGCTTCAAGAAGAGTAATATAATCACACTGTTTAGATAAGCTTGGTTCAGTAAATACAAAGAAAAGGCAAACTACCTGTATTTCTATAAAAGACCAGAAGACTGTTAGAACATATTTCTATGCTTTTCCAGTGTTTCTTCTCTTGTTTTTCATTTTATGTGTAAAGCCATTTAAATGAAAATTGAGAAAGAGTAAGAAAACTGAACAAGAAAAAGAAAACAGACCATTAGAGTCTAACATCTTACTATTGACAAAGGAATAAAAGTTTCTGAATGAAAAGCATTGGAACTCTCTGAGATCTAAGCAACAGATTAAACCACTAAAATCATAAGCTGAGGCTCAGTCCCTGTGTCATCAAATACTATTTATGGAATAACCAGGACACTGTATGAAAGAACTGAACATCATAAAGAGATTGTTCTTGCCAAAAAGTCATTTTGGGATTTATGCAGGCTATCACATCTGAAATACATTTCTTCATTTGTAAAAGTGGTGTGGAAAATGAATATAGGAGGAATTTGTAATGATTACAAAATCTAGTGTGGCATGTATACATTTTAATATTTAATAATATTTCTCTGAGGTTAATATGCAGAAAGGAATCAGATATGAAGCTAATTTAATATAGTACACTACAGTCTTTCTATGAGCCTGGAACTGTGGTAGTTTTTTTTTTTGCAATTTTTGGCCAGGGCTGGGTTTGAACCTGCCACTTCCAGTATATGGGGCCGGCACCCTACTCCTGTGAGTCACAGGTGCCACCCGGAGCTGTGATAAGTTTTATACTTCTAGTTAAATATGGGGCTGAAGACTCAGGCCAGCACAGTACTGAGAGGTCAAAGGAGGTCCTTCCATTAATATTCACCAGCTTCACATAATATTCATTCAATTAAATCAGAGGAAGCCCTCTGAATGGAATCTGAAGCACCCTGAATGAATGAAAAGAAAATCCTGGCTGGCCTGGTGCGGTGGCTCACGCCTGTAATCCTAGTGTTCTGGGAGGCCTAGGTGGGTGGATTGCCTGAGCTCACAGGTTTGAGAAAAGCCTGAGCCAGAGTGAGCATGAGTCTCTAAAAAAAAAAAGAAAGAAAAAGAAAATAGCTGGGAGTTCTGGTGGGCGCCTGTAGTACCAGCTACTTGGAAAACTCTGCCTTTCCCCCGCTCCCCCCCACAAAAAAAGAAAAAGAAAAAGAAAGAAAAGAAAATGCCAGGTTGAAACCATGGACCATGGCTCCAGAAATTCCTCTTCTATCTCTAAGGGCACAAAACTCTGACTGTGGCTTTCCAAAACAAATTAATAAGGAATTTTATAACTAAATAGAAGTTTTGATTTTGCTTAAAAATTAGGTGGTATAATGTTTCAACTGAGTAAATATGTTTCTACAAAAAAAGCCAATTCTGTACCACTAGCATCAATGCTAACTGCTATTTGCTTCATTCTGTTTATTAGCATTCGCAGTATCTACTTTTAAGATAATCATGTTTAGGGCAGTGCCTGTGGCTCAGTGAGTAGGGTGCCGGCCCCATATACCGAGGGTGGTGGGTTCAAACCCAGCCTCGGCCAAAGTGCAACAAAAAGATAGCCAGGTGTTGTGGCGGATGCCTGTAATCCCAGCTACTTGGGAGGCTGAAGCAAGAGAATTGCCTAAGCCCAAGAGCTGGAGGTTGCTGTGAGATGTGACACCACAGCACTTTACGAGGGCAAGAAAATGAGACTCTGTCTCAAAAATAAATAAATAAATACTGTTTACTGTAGAAAACCTTGAAAGTGCAAATGAGCACAAAGGAAAGCAAAAGCTATTTGTAATCTTTGTACTCAGAAGACGATACAAACCACTATTACCCCTGTGATTCCCATCCTTCCTGTTTTTTTAAAAAATAAACACAAGTATTTTCTGTTATTTAAAAATCAACAGTTCTCATGATTTCAATGTGAAGGATTCTGTAAGAGAATATATATTTTTTCTCTTCTTTCTCTCAGAAGTCATTTAACGTATTCCTATAGTAAATACATTTGACGTGGACTTCTGAATATACACTAGATTAGTATTCAGCCTAATATAAGATCTAGTTAAGTTACTATTTTCTTCACAATTACACAGTTGAATGTTGGGGTTGTATATTCTTCCCCGGGCAAGACCAGTATTTACTCTTGTATAAAATTAATATTTGTTAAAATTCTATGATTCTAAGTAAACTCCTTACACTCACAGGTTATTTCCAGTATTCCTTCTGTTCTTGGACACACATTAATACTGTTTCCCAGTTCCTCTTGCAGTTAAGGCAGGATCATGTGACTGGCTCTGACCAATGGATTGTGGAAAAGAAAAATAAGTGCATCACCTAAGTCAAAGAATTCAATTTCTAATGTGAGGCTTGGGAAATATACTACCAGGATCTGAGAAGAAGGCATAAAATACGTAAAAGTTTTGGCAAAATTCCACCAGTTCTGATGGGCTTGCTTCTATGGTTTACTGATTAATACTTTTATGTACAATGTGAAAGATTATTCTTTATCTTATGTGTAATTTTCCTTCTCAACAATTTTCTGTATTTATGTTAGATTTATTATGTTCTTGATCATTAAAAACAAAACAAACCACATGGATGTATGATCAGAATGACTTGGAGTCTAGGTCCCAGAATCTTCTGTCACTTCCTGATGGAGATTAGTAAAAGCATAAGCCATGGTAGCCTTGCCCACCAGGGCCACAGGAAGGGGAGTGAGCACCTGTTTTTTCTGGTGAAGTTCTTG
>CAUYRH010133834.1:0-39269 GCA_963574655.1 Perodicticus potto
ATGTAGGCACTTCTGAATCTGTTCTCCCTGTCTCTTTTATTTTCTTTAATGTATTTTTTTTTTTTTTTTGACACAGAGTCTCACTTTATCGTCCTCGGTAGAGTGCCGTGGCGTCACACAGCTCACAGCAATCTCCAACTCCTGGGCTTAGGCAATTCTCCTGCTTCAGCCTCCCGAGTAGCTGGGACCACAGGTGCCCACCACAGTGCCCGGCTTATTTTCTTTAATGTATTTTTCCCCCTCTGTACTCTGGTATAGGACATCAATGTATGGATTTTTTTCAGATTTCAAGTTGGTGATACTTTGTGTGTTCATCTTTTTGAGATTCATGCTTATGGAAAGGTGTAAGATGAGTTGAGTTGAAGCAGTTTTTCTACAACTTCTTCACACTGAGATTCAGAGAAGGAAGCCCAGCTAGGGTTGGTATTAGATGGTTTGCCCTAGATATGTAGGTGTCTTCCCTTTATTTATTCTTGGATATCACCAGCCACCAATATATGGCCCTGTTTCCAAACTGAATCTACATTCAGTGCTCCTACCTACATGAGGACATCCTTGTTGGGGGAGACGAAGCTAGGAGAAAGAGAAATGTTATCTATCCAACTGCTTCTCCTACACTATCCCAGTCATTCATTCATCACTTCCCCTTAGGTCTTCCATCCCCTTTCTCTTTTAGGAGACACTGTGGTTTCCTTACTTAAGTACAATTCTTTGTTCCTTCTCATGTTTTAGATATTATTGAGAATGATTTCCCTAGTAGTCCTCTAGAGACTCAGCTTCTTATTTTCTATTTATGTAGTTCTAGTATTCACCCACTTGTATACCTAATTCATTATTTCTTTAGCATAAGTTATTTTCTAGCATGCTGGAGGATCCATGACACAGAAAGCAGTGTGTGCTGGGAAGCACCATGTGGGATCAGACACACCTAATTTTTGTATAATGCCTCTCTGCTTCTGCATTAGAGATTTGTGCCTCACAAGGGCACTTTATTTATTAATTTAAGATTTATATAAGGGTACAAGTGATTAGGTTACAATGTTTGCGTTTGTTAGGTAAGGTTCCTGTTGTAGATGTGCCCCTCACCCAGAAGGTGTATTATATACCTTCACTTTGTATCATACACCTTCACCTTGTGTCACACACCTTCACCTTGTGATCACCCACCTTCACCTTGTGTCACCCACCTTCACCTTGGGTCACCCACCTTCACCTTGTTGTCACCCACCTTCTCCTTGTTGTCACCCACCTTCACCTTGTGATCACCCACCTTCACCTTGTGTCACCCACCTTCACCTTGTGTCACACACCTTCACCTTGTGTCACACACCTTCACCTTGTGTCACACACCTTCACCTTGTGTCACCTGCCTTCACCTTGTTATCACACCTTCACCTTGTGTCACACACCTTCACCTTGTGTCACACATCTTCACCTTGTGTCACCTGCCTTCACCTTGTTATCACACCTTCACCTTGTTATCACACCTTCACCTTGTATCACACACCTTCACCTTGTATCACACACCTTCACCTTGTTATCACCCACCTTCACCTTGTATCACGCACCTTCACCTTGTATCACGCACCTTCACCTTGTGTCACCCACCTTCATCTTGTTATCACACACCTTCACCTTGTGATCAAACACCTTCAGCTTGTGTCACACACCTTCAGCTTGTTGTCACCCATCTTCACCTTGTGTCACCCACCTTCTCCTTGTTGTCACCCACCTTCACCTTGTGATCACCCACCTTCACCTTGTGTCACGCACCTTCACCTTGTGTCACCCACCTTCACCTTGTTGTCACCCACCTTCACCTTGTTATCACACACCTTCACCTTGTATCATACACCTTCACCTTGTGATCACACACCTTCAGATTTTGTAACACACCTTCACCTTGTGTCACCCACCTTCACCTTGTTATCACCCACCTTCACCTTGTTGTCACCCACCTTCACCTTGTGTCACACACCTTCAGCTTGTGTCACCCACCTTCACCTTGTTGTCACACACCTTCCCCTTGTGTCACACACCTTCACCTTGTATCACACACCTTCACCTTGTGGTCACACACCTTCACCTTGTGTCACACACCTTCACCTTGTGTCACCCACCTTCACCTTGTGTCACCCACCTTCACCTTGTGGTCACACACCTTCATCTTGTTGTCACCCACCTTCACCTTGTTGTCACCCACCTTCACCTTGTATCACACACCTTCACCTTGTGGTCACCCACCTTCACCTTGTGGTCACACACCTTCACCTTGTGTCACACACCTTCACCTTGTCCTATCACACCTTCACCTTGTGGTCACTCACCTTCACCTTGTGGTCACTCACCTTCACCTTGTGGTCACACACCTTCACCTTGTGGTCACACACCTTCACCTTGTGTCACACACCTTCACCATGTCCTATCACACCTTCACCTTGTCGTCACAGGGGACTAGAGTGAGTGAAGAAGCTCACCTCTGATGGAGATACATCCACATATGGGAATGACCTAGAACAAGGTGCTAGAGCCTGAGCAGAGATGAGGGAGGAGTTTATGCAGGAAGATAATCCAGAGAGGAATGTCAGAGCTGGAGCAAGGTGTCCTGGACTTTTACTAGAAGGGGCACCTTACACTGAGTTGTGGGAGCCTAAGCAGTGCGAGGATGGCATCTGAATGGGAGAATGTAGCGATTGCAATTGTGATGACAGGAAATCGGGGGTGCAGGGGTTTTGACCAAATCAGTAATAATTTGGGATCCAGGTTTATTGCTGTCAGAGAAGAGGATTCAAATGTGGTAAAGGAGAAAACCAGAATGGACCTTATGATGTTAGATTGGATTTGAAGGTAGTGTACAATCTTAAAATTTCCATATAGTTATGTGTGAGTTTGTCTATGTGAATAAGTTGATTCCTTTACTTTGTCCCCTGTGGGGGTCTGGGAACAAACACTCCCCATCCTCAATGAACACAATTGATGTTCAGATGCTGGGTTGTAAATATTATTCTGCTCTAAAACGAAACTAGTGCTTCTTGGAGAAATGCCTCATTCTTGGACTGAGGCAGGAAATGTCCAAAAGGAGCTTGGAACATCTTGGGCCAGAGGCAAGGAAGTACACACAGAACAATTGGATCTTGTCGGATGATCTCTGACACAGTTTAAGTATTGAAGTAAGTAGTGGGAGCCATTGGTTATAACACAATGAAGAATATAAATACATAAGTCTATACTGATATGAATAAATAAATGAATGAATTAAAAGATTGATTAGAAATGGGATATTTACAGTTTCATAATAATGTCCCCCCCCAATATTTATTAACTTCAAAGAAAAGTAACTTTTAGTGGAAAAGGCTAAAAGAAATCATCTAATCATAGTTACTGACACATCACTAATAAGACAAATAAAATGATGTATACTATAGACTGTTATAAGATGCAGTGAGAACACACTATCATTTCTGTGATCTCCTACCAAAGATTTGTAAGCTGAATCTAATTGTGAGAGTATGTCAAAGCAAAATTGAGGTACATTTTACAAAATAATTGGATTGTTATGTACAAAAGCATGAAGACATGAAAGTCAGAAAATGACTGAAGATATTTTCCAAGTTAAAAGATAATAAAAAATGCATACATAATTCTGAAGTGGATACTTTTACTGTAATGGATGCTATTGGGACAAATGCTGACTCTCAAATGAGGTTTTAGGATTAAATTATAAGAGCATATCATTGTTAATTTTCTAGTTTTGGTGGTTGTATGATAGTTATGTAGGAGAATGATATTACTTTCAAGAATATCCAGTAAAGTTGTTTAAACACTTCAAGTATTTAAAAATACACTAAAGAATACACTTACTATTTAGGTTGGCAACTTATTCCCAAGTGGCTCAAAAAAATAAAATTACTTTCCATTTTCTTGCAACTTTTCCATATTTTGGGATTATTTGAAAATTTCATCTGAATGTATTCCTATGTATTATAATTAAGAACTATAATAATTATTGAATACTCCTCAAAAGGTTTACCATTTATTAAGCTATGCAATCCTTACAGCAACTCAGTGAGGTAGGAACTATTAATATTACTATTCCCATGGTACATAATAGGAAAGTGAGGCACAGATGAGTTAAATAACTTCATTTATATGGCTAGGAAGTGATGGAATTGTTTGGACTAAGACAGTCCCATGGCAAAACCCTTCCTTGTTACTAAGAGTCCTGCCGCTTGACAACTTGGGGTTTTTAAAATAGCTATCTCAGTCTTACATAAATATTTCTGTACAGTGGCTCTGGAGAAAGTTGTCTTGATCTGTCATTTTTATACGCATAGCAGTTTCCCTTCCATTTATGAATCCTGCAATATTCTAAAACAGAGCTTCCTAATCCATGCACCTTGAATGGGAAGCAACACATTCCTGGAGTGACCCCAGAGCTCTGGGTGAGTGACCATTGGGACTTGGGATAGCCATAGCCCTATGGCCAGACTTTTGTGGCCCCTGAAAAGTAGATTAGGCCATAGTTTATCATTTTGTAGGAATACCATGATTTGATAAAAGAATCATTTTTAGGATAGTATTCCTCCTTCAACTCTTTGCTATATTAGACAATGCAAATAAAAATCACCTATCTGCTATAAATTTACTGATTTGTCTACAGAAAAATAGAAAACTGACATCAAGCGGAATAGAAAATTAAAGGCAGAATCTGTTTGATTTCTTATTAGATGGTCTGCTTTCATCTTATTCTTAGTGGCTAAGTGTATTAATTTATTTTTATTCCTAGTGTTGCTATACACACACACAAATGTACAACACATACACTCGTGGTGTCTTTTGTGTAAGCAAGTGAAGACACAGTTTCATTATTGCAGTAGGTTCAATTAAGATGCAGTTGCCAGTTGACAAGTAGGAATGTGGTACTGTGTAGAACTATAAAAAAGTACTATAAAATACTTTTTCATACATGGTACTTTTTTTTAGGCTGGAAAATGTATTATTGCATTGCAGTGATGAAATGATTGCCTTTCCAAAGTATAATTTGGTTGATAATCATAATTTCTATTAAATAAATGTTCAGCCAATCCTGCATCCATCACCTTAAATCCATTTAAAAAGCTTTCTACAGTACCAGAATGTATGAATAACTTTTATGTTTAATACAGAAAGTAATGTTGATGTCTCCCCTGATACGAAAATGAGAAGTCTAATTTTAACTAATAATTCTGTCAGTGTTATAAAGTGACTAAAGGGGAGATCTAGTGCTGTGGGTTTATAATGAATGTATTACTCAGGGCTGCTTCGGAGTGGGAAAGTGATAATTAAAGAATCGTCTTTTCCTCATAACTTAAATATTAATGTCTTCCTTTTTTTCCCTCTGAATGTTCTAGTAAAGCATTGTATCTAAGACAATTTTACAAGGGTTGCAAAGATACAGAAGATAATATGCTAGCAATTTGATATTTTATTGATGTCTTTGTGTGATCGCCAGTTTGCTAACTGTAACTGACAATAAAGATTCACTTGCTTTAAATATTTTGCCAAAAAATAAATCCATACTTTCTTTTTAAGCAAATAAGAGAGGTAGGGGTTAAATTCATGCAACTGTAGTCTGTGTATCTATTCAAAGGCAATAGCTAACTCTTCAACATATAAATTGCTAATAAAAAATGAGCAATTACTAATAATTAGCAATTAGTAATAATTACTAATTGAAAAAATTAGTAAGTATGATAATATAAATGTGTGATAAGAAAGTTATAGAACATGTTAGAATTCTTTTCCAAGTACCCCTTATAAACGTTAAGAGAAATGTGCCATTGTAGAGTTTGCCTTCTCTATGAAAGCTGTATCTTTGACCTAGAGTGTGAAAAAAAGAATTTCAATTATCTGATTTGCTCATGAAATACCTCCTGAGCCCCAGCAATGCACCAGGTTCTGGGATGTAATTATGAACGGGACAGACACAGTCCTTGTGCTCAGATAACCTGTAGATTGACAGAAGACAGAGACAGCCGAACAGACAATAGGTGGAAGGTGCACAAATGCTAGGCCAAGAGGGACACGGGGTTGGGGGGCAACATAAAAGAGGTATTAAATGTTGACTAATAGTATTGAAAGTGTCTGGATGGGGGTGGGTGACAGAAAACCCAGTAGTTTTTCCTTGCTTAGTGATGACTAAGCCAAGTACTAATGCATAAAAAGAAATTAGTTGAAAAGAGTAAGCAGCATGCCTGGTGGCTTGCAGGCAAGCAAGTGCAGCATATTTAGGGCGCTCAAATAACTTAATCAACTGTATTTTTCCTTCCTTGAACACTTTCTATCCCTCTGCTTTCTTTTTCCCATAGGCTTCTTTTGTCCTTGGATTTATGCCCTGTAGACCTTTTCTTTTCATGGGAGATGTTTGGCTGTTATGAAATCATAGAAGATTTTGTAATTCTTTAATGTAACTCTGGTGACAAGAGGTCAGGTTCACTTTCATCTAATGAGGGTTTTAAGCTTCTGATTTGCCAATATATATCAGAAGTCCTTGAAATCACAAGACACCAGAATATATACCATTCTGGGTGAGGAGGTCACCCTGTCAAGCGCATGGTCCCTCTTTCTTCTCTCTCAGTAATAACCACCTGCTTGTTACAGGATATATACTGTTAGGATGATGAGAGGGACCTGGGAGAGCTATAACACTAAACAAACAACCCATATAAACTTCTGTTAAAGTTTAATTCTTTGACATGGACTGGAAATGGAATAATGTCTTTTTCTAGCATGTTATGGGCTACACTATCACCATAAGACCTTGGGAGACTGTGATTCTGAGAGTATGGTAATATCAATGGAGAAAGCTCTTTTCTCCATAGTCCTCTTCCTTTATATATTTTCCAACACCTCATGTTCAGTTCTATATGTCTATTGCATTATATTCTGATTCAGCTCTGATATCAGATGTGACCACCATGCTGTGGAGATTTGCTGGAGATGCCCATGGACATCCTTGCTGAGGCTGAGAAAGGAAAAGCTACATTGTTATTTACTGTGGCCGAAACTACAAGAATATCTTTCTGTCCTTACCTAGGGAGATCAAAAACACCAAGCAGTGGTGCTGGGATCACATTATGCATTTCAATTACTCATATCAAACTTTTGACTTAGGGTTGGCATATTGTTGACTTAAATTTTCTTTTCTATCATCTACGGTCGCCAGATTGCCAAGGAGGGTACTTTGAAGGTGATCATAGTGATATTCACCCATAAGGTGTCTAGCATAAATTTTCTAGCATAAATTAGTGAATGTAATTGTCTGACCTTGTAGACATTGCTCCTAATCCACACTTCTGTGATCTATTATACTGATGTTTGTCTTTTGATACAATGCCATCTATTTACATTTTTTTACATTTATTATCTTGCCATATTTTGGTGCAGCATTCTAAACTAGTCTGATCTTTTTGAATTCTGTAAGTACGCTAATATCTTGGGTATACTTCTGATACAGGGTTCCCACATTCAACACTGGACAGGGGATCCCAGTTTTCCTCAGCCTGGGCAAGTTCATGAAGGGGCCTAGTAACTAAAGCGGGAGCAACCATTTATATGGACGTGGGACAAGAACCTATACTATGCCTTCCCTTAGTAGAGGCAGAAATTAACTCAGAAGTATGGGATACTGAGGTACAACTAAGAAGAACAAGATATGTTCAACTGGTCCAAATTAGGTATCATGTTTGCCACTGATCTGTGGTCTGTGGGTTCATTCTTTGAATCCCCGAGACCAAGGACCTCCTGAAGAGAGAAATTCTGGTAACACTTCTACTTATATTACCTATAAGCTTGGAACACATGATTGTTCTGTCTTTGGAGTTTTTTTTTTTGCCTTTTATATGATTTATTGTTTGACACATTTAACAGTACAGGGACATAGGTGGAGCCCTGGCTGTGGCACCAGCTCAGCTGTAAAGGTTCACTGCCCACTTACAGTGAATGAAACTGCCAGGGGATGAATGTAGACGAGTCTGCTTTTGGCTGGTGCTCTGTACCCACCACTTTGAAGACTTCCCACATAACCTCTCCTGCCTAGGATTCTCTTCAACTTTTCTTTAAAACTCTTAAGAAAAGGATATCCCTATTTCAAATCTTTTTCCCTGGAAAATGGGATAAATCCACTACCCCTAACCTTGTAATGATTTATCTTCAGTGATCCTAAGGTGCTTTATCCACCCAGAGTATCTTAAAATGCAGTTTTTGTCCATTTCCTTTCAAGTACTACTGAGCACAATATGACCTCTCTCACTGAATCGGGGAGGCATCTTTACAGGTCTGATGCTTCATAGTCCCCTCTGAGGACGCCTTGTTCATTTAAGTGTATTCGGTTTGCTGTGTGTTCTCTTATGTGGCAGTGCTTCAACTTTGTCAGTATGTAAGGCTTTAGACAGGACATAGCACAGAAACCCTTCCCTTTAATCCTCAGAATGCCCATTACTGCTCTCAGAGATGACGTAGATTCCCTGACTCAGCTCTCTACTCTTATACCTGGGGCAGGCAGATAGCTCCTCTGGCCTTTCCTAAGCCAGAGTGCCTGAGAATGCTCCAGGCTCCACAGGCGTCTCCCTAGTGACTGGTTCCCCTTGATGTCAGTGTGCATTGCACGGAGCCCATAGTAAAACATGATCCCAAAGGAGCTGAGGTAGGGCCTGAGAACTGTCTTCAAATGGCTGCCTCCTTCTTGGTGCTGCTTAGCCATGTTGGGCGCTACTTATTTTGGGTCCATTCATAAGGCTATTTGTCGCCTAGGGGTTATTTTTGCATATCTGAGGTTTGCTATGGATTGAAATACCATAGCATGGCCCCTGCTCTATACCGGAAATAGTTTTCTTGGTCTTCATATTTGATTACCTATCAAGTTCCACAAAGCAACCCCACCTAGTGAGTAAGCCTCTAGGAATGGGAACTACTTTACATCTCAGTACAGCCCTCCTGAACTATGGCTCTTGTCTTATAAGGAGTCGTTTTATACTGTTTCATTTTTTTTTTTAATACGTATTTCTCTCTCTGTTCCTTATAACAAGGGTTATACAGAAAAAGTGCCTAACATTTAATTTTTTTAGTTTATTATTTTTTTCAAGTTAATTGAGGGTACAAAGAATTAGTTTACAATATTTGCATTGTTAGGTAAAGTCCCTCTTAGAATTATGTCCTGCCCCCAAGATGTGTGCTCTCCCCCTACCATGTCATGCCCATTGAGAGCACAACCATCCCCCTCTCTCCTCCCCTCTCTCCTCCTCTCTCTCTGTTCCCCCATTCCCCTGCCATCCACCTTGAATTGAATTTTCCTCTTATGTGGATATGTATTAGATCATCTACTACCTTCATAATAAAATTGTGTACATTGAACTTTTCTCCATTCTTATGATACTTTACTAAGAAGAATGTGTTCCAACCCCATTCAGGTTAATATAAAAATGTAAAGTCTCCATATTATTATGGCTGAATAGTATTCCAGGGTATTCATATACCACAGCTTGTTTATCTATTCCCAGATTGGTGGGTATTTAGGTTGTTTTAAAATTTTTCAATTGTAAATCAAGCTGTGATAAACAATCTAGTGCAAATGTCCTTATGATAAAATGACTTGTTTTTCTTCTGAGCCTAATAATGGGATTGCAGTATCAAATGGGAGATCTAATTTGAGTTCTTGAGGATTCTCCATACTTCCTTCCAAAGTTTAATAGTTTTACTGCAGACTACAGGACTACAAATGTTCTGGTTCTATGAATTGCTTTTGCACAGTTTGAGTCTGTTGCAAGTGTGCAGATCAACTAGATAATGTGCGGTATACCTGTTAGGTGTGGTTTTGCCCCTCTTCTTTCTCCCACTTTCTTGCTTTATGTTGAGTTTTACTGTCTCATGTTCACACACATGTTGGTTGATTCATTCCAGTCTAATAGTAAGGTGGTGTTTGTTTTCCATTCTTGTGATCTTCATTCAGAAGAGTGGTCTCTGGTTGTATCTTGGTTGTTGCAGAAGGTATTAGTTCACCACTTTTGATGCCTCAGGAGTACTCTGTGGTCTACATATACCACAATTTATTAATCCACTCATCTGTTGATGGACACTTGAATTGGTTCCACATCTTTGCAATTGTGAATTATGCTGCAATAACCATTTTAGTGCACATATCTTTTTGATTTTTCCCCCCTTTGGGTAAATACTTGGTAGTGGGATTGCTGGATTAAATGGTAAGTCTACTTTTATTTGTTTTAGGAATCTCCATAGTGTTATCCACAGAGATTGTACTAGTTTGCAGCCCCACCAACGGTGTATACGTGTTCTCTCTGCATCTGTTGTTTTGGGACTTTTTGATAAAAGCAGTTCCCATTGGAGTTAAGTGATATCTTATTGTGGTTTTGATTTACATTTCCCTGATGATTAGAGATACTGAGCATTTTCTCATTAGTCTATTTCTTTTGAAAAGCATCAAAAATGGTGAACTAATACCTTTTGTAGCAACTTGGATAGAACCAGAGACCATGTTTATGTCTTTTGCCCATTTTTTGTGGTTATTTGATTTTAGTTGAATTTTATAACATTCACGATGAAGAGGGAGAAGTTTAGTTTCTGTTCCATGTACTTTATTATTTACTCTTATTCATGTTGCCATTAACATAATGATCTTCATACTCTTTGTAAATGTTCTATGTGTTGGGATTTTGCATTATGCTGCCTCCAGCTTTGATCTTTTCCAAGCAGTTAGTCAGTCAGGATATGTAATGAGAAATATAAGTCAATATCAAATTTATTTTTACTTTATATTTGAGCCAGGAAATATACATAGATCTTCACAGGTGAAATGATATTTTCTGCTCCGTTTACCTAGCCCTGTCTGTGAGAACGGTTAATACATCTTAACTGATTTCATTCTTAACCTTATGATTTTATATATCTTCAGCAGGAACCTTTTGGAATACTATCATTTATTGGAATCTGGAAGGAGTAGTAGAGGACATGGGCTAAAGCTCTGACTTGTATATTTTTATCTTTTTCATTTAAAAATCATCTCAATTCACACCTTACAAGTACAATGCACACATTCTGGGTGAAGGGCATACTTATAACTTTGACCTGAAAAGTACAAAAGAAAATTATATGACCAAAATGTGCATACCCCTGTAATATTCTGAAACTTAAAAAATCATATCTCATACTCTAGACCTTAAGCTCGTTTTGAAGAACATCAGATTTGGTTTTATAAAGCCTTAATTAGTGGACATAATGATAGAATTTTGTTATCTGTTGTCAATAAAACCTTACTGTAGTTATAGCAAACAGTGTTTTATTTTAAAAAAAAATGTTCTTTGATGTAAAGAGAACTGACTTATATAACAAAATATTAACTTGCTCCTAACTAGACTGCTAAAATTTGAGGATATTATACTTGGTTTATTTTGCAAAAAATACAAATAGAAAACATTCTCAAACTAAAATCTAGGATAGATTAATCAGCAAATAGCAGTAACTAAATGCAGCAGATGGCTTTTATCAGGAAAATCTAGTCAACATTTGTTATGCCATCCCCATGGTCAAATGATATTTATAATTTTCTCTGGGCTAGTAAAAAGGAATTCCATAATTCTTTGAAAAATGATACATGGAAGGACCTGGAACATTCTCCTGAGTAAAGTATGTCAAGAATGGAGGAAAAAGTATCCAATGTACTCAGTACTTCTATGAAAACTACTTATATTTACTCACACTTTGTTATGAAAGATAGAACCCAACTATAGCCTGGGATGAAGGACAGAAATGGAGTGGGAAGGGAGGGGAGGGGGGAGGTTTATGGAGGTCAAAAGGCAGGACCACCCCTATGGAGCATATTGCAAGGGAACAAGTCAAGACTGTAAAGTGCAGAATATAAATGTCTTAATCAAGTAAATGAGGTGAAAGCTATGTTGATTGGTTTGATGTAACTACATCAGATTGTATAAAAAAGAAAAAACAACACATTGTACCCCACATATGCATAAATGTATTCATGATCTATGTGTATTTGACTCAATAAAAAAAGTGATACATAATTGTTCCAAACAATGTAGCAAAAGAAGTTGTGAGCCATGATAGTATTTAGCATAGTCTGAACTAGTCTCATGAGATCAATGTAAAACTTTCCAGAATTGATTTTTTTTTTCCAGACAGTTTCACTATGTTGCCTTCTGTAGAGTGCAATGACATCACAGCTCACAGCAACTTCAAACTCGTGGGCTTAAGTGATTCTCTTGCCTTAGCCTCCAAAGTAGCTGTGACTACAGGTCCCTGCCAAAATGCCTGGCTAATTTTGGTTGCAGTTATTGTTTAGTAGGCCTGGGCTGGGCTCAAATGCACCACCCTTGGCGTATGTAGCTGGCGCCCTTATTCAGTGAGCTATGGGTGCTGAGCTGATTGTTTTTTTTAAACTCTCTGTAGGGGCATATCATACTGTTCCTAGGTGCATCAGTTATTCATATTTCTAAGTGTTAAGAAATAAACTCTTCCTGTTTCCATCCTTTTAGACTGTAACAAGGTCTCTTTAAATAGTTCCTGAAAATATTTGAGTATAACAAGTAATTTTTTATTTACATTAAATACTGTAATACTGTAGCATGAAAACAAATCTAACTATTGAAACAGATTTCCTTGGTTATTTTCACACTATTTTGTAAATCTGGAATTATTTCAGAGTTAAAACAGTGCAAGCAGAGTGAGAGAAACATAGCATTTATTACAGTAAAATATACCCCATTAAACTTAGCTAGATTATTTTCAGTATGTATAGTCAACTATTTGGCTATATCTTAAACTTTTGGGAAGTACACAAAAAAGTAGCAAATTCAAAAGTCATGTTTATATTTTTGCCTGTTCGTCGTTTTATTGACACTTATCAGAGACACTAAAATACTCTTGTACCATATTGCCTCAAAAATACCAGAATTGACTCTCATCATCTTTGCTTCTGTGGACTTGATGATAATAAGCAAATGCTGTACTGTTATTTACACTGCATTGACTTCTAAATTAGAATAGAAGGGATGAAAAATTCCATTATCCAAGTGGAAAAAAATAGCATAATGAGATTTTCTGTTAAAATTTATAATTTTTGCATCACCATAAAATCCATTTAAAAGGTGCCATTAGGTTTGAATAACCTTCCCTATGCTATCAGAAATGATGAGAATAGAACCAGCTTAATTGCCATTTTCCTGCACAATGAGTTTGTAAAACAATAGAACATAGTTCTTGCCCTCGCTCCTGCTACAGGAGGCTCTGGCATTTGGCAGTAAAGCCTGCGTGCAAAGCCGGGTGGTAACTTGATGTACTGCGTCCACCAGATGTGAAGCTTGTTGAGCTTGACTCTTTAGCCAAATCTGGAAGGTTATTCATAGGAAATTAGATTGTAAATGCAGATAGGATTTTTAATATTTCTGCTGTCCACATTTTCCAATTGGATAATGGGATGATAAATAAGCTTAGAATGGCATAGCCCTTACTCATCATCCTATGGATCACCTTAAAAATAAGAGGAAGAAATCATTTCTGCCCAAAATGGCCCCCGTCAGCCCATGCTGGCTGCATAACTGATGTGGTAGACGTTCCTGCCTAATTGTCTGTCTGCTGTAAGAATGACATCTAGGGATTATGCTGTATCTTCTCAAATTCCTAGCATATTTTTAACTGGGTCACAATCCAGAAGTAATACAAAAGTATGATGATGGCTACAAGATTGACTTCCATTTTATTTATCGATAAAAAGTTACCATTCTTAGCAATCCTTTAAGAAAAACATAGAGCAATGATACAAAAAGAAGCAAACAGAATGGCATTTAAAAGTTATTAGAGACAAAATGATATGGTTGTAATAGGGAAAACAGACATCCAATACATGTGCAAGTGAAAACCAAGAAGAGAGACAAATAATGGAATAGGCAACTATTTCAGAAATAATTTTTAAAAACTTTCAAAAAATCAGCTGGCATTTACAAAATTGTACATGGCCATTTAGGGTAGAATATAGTAAATATCAACACATATCCTTCCTAGACGTCAAAAGTTAAAAAAAAAGGGGGGGCACAAATCTTACATATTTTTCTTTTTGCACTTTCCTAGTTTTGCATTGTTTACGTTGTTTTCAAACTAGAAAATTTTATATGGTGATGGTAAACCAAGACAAATGAGAAAAAGGGTAGTAACTGCAACATGGATTTAGAGGTAAGCTGTGTACCTGTCATAAAGATTGGTTGTTGGCACTTCCAAGGATCTGATACAGAAAAATATACAGACAATTGTCTTAAAAACGAAAGCATGTGATCCATTCTTAAAAATGAAGACAATGTGGTTCATTCGGAAAAATACTAGCTTTGAGAACATTTATAGCACATGAATGCTGTGTGGGGGAGATAAAGTCCTTAGTGAATATTTGTTAGCAATGTTTGAATCGGCAGTAAAATGATAGATGGCCAAGTATTGTTGTATATGAACATTTCTATATGTATCTCTCTGACGGTCTTATTTGATCCAAAGACATGTAAGAGAATGAATAATTAACTGACTATTCACCAAAAGATTAACCCTTTCAAATAACTTTTTCTTGTGTTTTCAATGCTAATGAGATTATAGGTGTTTGCTGATAAGCATGTATTCTGTATATATTCCTTATTTTTACTATGTACTTAGTTGCTTTTGCCAAATCACTGATCAATGAAGAAAAAAATACTTAACTGGCTCTAAGTAGCAGCTCATTCAGACCAGTATCAATAATATCCCATGATCTCCTTTCTCTGAAAAAAATGAGGTTAGTTAACAATATACTATTTTTGTTTTTATAGCGTTTGATCCTTAAAATGTTTTACATTCTTTGGGAATAGATAACATGTGAATGCAATTTAGGATCGTTTTTATTCTTGCTATCATGTACATTTGTACCCTCAGTGCAGTTTTTAAACATACTAATCCACACATGGGATTTGCACATTTTATTTTGTAAGCATTCTATGGCTTTGCTGATATCCTTACAATGAAGTTTGATTGTCCGGATAAACTTCTCCAACTTTATTTTGCAGAATTTTTGCTTATGCTTCCTCAAAAGACATTTTATAAATTTTATGGCAGTTTATAATAGTCTTCTAGGGGTAGCTAAATGCTTTACTTATCATTAAAGGGAAGGCCATATGGGAAGCCTACTGACTTGAACTGTGGAGAGTCAGCAGCTTTGGAGTTGATAAGTCAAGGCTCTATTTAAGGGCTCTAAGGAGACTAAATATTTTATTCACAGAGTAATTCAGTGTGTATCCGAGGACTTCTTCCAAAAGTGTGCCTATCAGGAAAATGCTGAATATATAGTATTAGTGAGAAGGGAAGCAATTTTAGCTGCATGCATCTCTGCCAAAGTGAGTTGGCTAGCATTCTGTAAGACATGATGTAAGCACATAGAATTTTTTATATAAAGACAACAATGTAACTCTTCATCTAAAGCTAAAAGCTAAGCACTGAGAATTCTCTATCTTGCAGTACCTACTTCCCCTAAATTATAGGGTGAGAATGTTTAGGTATTGCAGTGATCCAGTAGACTAGCTGTCTGGAATAATTTTAAGTGCTCTGAGATAGCTGTGACTTCCAGGGCAAATCATGTTCACTTTGAAGTCTAAATTACCTCTTTTTTTTTTTTTTCCTCACCCACATGAAAACTTTGGTTGGAACATTGAAAATACTATTATCTCTGCTTTAGCTAAACTAAAGAATTTTCCTGTTGCCTCTTAAAGTGTCTTAAATAAGAAAATAATTCTTCTAAATAAAATAAAAATAGATACAGAGAAAATTATTCTCCTCAAATTCATTACAGGAAAGAAAAATAGGTACTGAAAATTGCTTCTAGAATAAGTATCAGTTTTTACAGATCTTCAGGTTTCACTCCTAGGGTAGTTAGGTTTTATCTTTGTGTTAAAATCAAACTTCAATCTCACCCTTGGCCTCACATTGGAATCACCTGGGAAGCTTTAAAATGCGGATTCCAGACCCAGAGTTTCTGAATTAATTGTTCTGAGATGTGTCTGTGGCTTTGGTTGAGTGATCATAAGAGAAAGTTGAGGTACAGGTTCTAGGTGACCCCTGTAATTCTCATTATGTTCCTCCTGTTTATCATGCCAAACGTGACTCTAAGTCTTACATTGTCGAGAGAGATGCAAAACCAGGAAAAGATTCTTAACTGTGGGAGAGTGGATTTGTTTCTCATATGAGCTCTTGTTTCAAAGTAGTCTTCCTTAAGCCATGCTGCCGAATCATAGCCTATATTCATGACTGAATAAGAAACTTGATGCCAGCAAAATCTCTGAGGATTCTTTGTATCAAGAAAATTACGTGGCTGATATACAAATCAAGGTAATTTGGGGAGACAATTACCTTAGATCTCTGTGCTTTTGTATATCTTATAAACAGAGGCACTGACTTTTGTTCCAGACTATCTTTTCCAGGATGTTTGTATAGTAAATAGTCTTGGAAGATAGAGGATCTCCCTTTGGAGGGAAAGGCAGGAATGTTTACCAACTATTGTAAAAGATATTAGTTCCCTAAGCTCAGGACTTTTTTCTTCAGCACAAGTCACTGTGCACTCAGGCATTCATTTAGGCCTACCTACATCATTGCTGTGGGATGTGGGGACAAGAGGAGGTCATGCATATATGGTGATGCTCACACTGCTTGTGCCATGACTCATAATGTTGTTTGTTTCCTTGCCGGAGTCTCCTGTCTTCTCCCAGCATCCCTAAAATAGTAGCTGGGTAGGTGGCGCCTGTGGCTCAAAGGAGGAGGGCACCAGCCCCATATGCCAGAGGTGGTGGGTTCAAACCCAGCCCTGGCCAAAAACTCCAAAAAAAAAAAAAAAAATGTAGCTGGGTATACTGTTAGCTCCCCAGTAGGTAAAATCTCAATCTCAGATAATTCAGTTATTGACAGATAATAATAACAAGACATTTTAAAGAAATTAAAGAAAACTTGGCTAAGAATTATTTCCAATCATAGTATCCTTAATGTAATAAAGCTGTATGATATGCTGTCACCATGTAAATGATTAAGGAATACTGTACCCATGAGCCCATTTTTGAGGCATCTAGAGATAGTTTCATTTGGTCAGTACATGACTGGGAAAATTGAGTAAAACTGGTTCTAATCATTCAATTTATAAGTGGGGATTTAAGAATAACTTTGATGTGAAGCCAGGTGTTGAAGGTCAGTATATCAATGTCCTAAATCACAATAAAGAGAAGAAAATGGAAAAGACTGGGAGGTATATAAAAAGAGACCGGGAAAGAATGGACTCTTTGTCTCATACAGTAAATTATCTAAAGTTGATAATTCTAATATTAGAAGTCTAACTTAAAGAGGACTTAAATCATTATAGAATGTGTTAGTATAAAAAAAAACTACTGGCAACAATAAAATAGCAAAATATATTAACAGCAAAGAAAAATATACATAAATTAGAAACAATAAATACAACAAAGTACACACAATAAATATAAAATAACGTGGATATACGAGATGAGCTTGGAAAAGCTCAGAAAGCTTTAGAAAGTCTGAAAGTAGCTTCAGAAAGTCTGAAAGTGCACAAGAAATCATAATGAGGGTGTATTAAGAGATCCAGAAACCAAGTACAAAAGTTTGCAATGGCCAAAGATGGAAAAATTGAACAAAAAGATTAAGTGATATTGGATTATAATTCGAAGTATAAAATAAAAAATGCATGAACCTATTTACATAGATAATCACCCTCAAAGATAATGAAACATAACTCCCCATCTCCTTTGTGTGGGCTACACATAGCAACTTTCTTCCAATAAAACTGCTAATAAAAGGAGAATAACTTTAGAGTAAAGAAACTTAATAAGCACTGCTTCATCCAGGTAACCAAGGTTGACATCAGCCATGATAAGTCATATTGAAGTACACCTTGTATATGATATACAAGCATAATATGAGAATGGCATTTACTTTGTGGTCTTCCATAACTCCAAGAGATCTTTATAAATAGAAATCAAACCGATCTAATCATTAAAAAGAAAATAAGATCCCAGTCAAGGGAGCCTCTGACTAGAACTCTGCAAAACTGTCAAGGTCATCAGAAGGAAAAGACTGAGAAACTGTTAATACCCAATAGGGACTTAATAGGAGCTAAATTTATATCTTGATGGGGACTTGGAATAGATAGAGAACATTAGGGAAAACCTAAAACCAAGAAAGTCTGAAAAAGTATGGCATTTATTTAAAAGTCATGAATCAATATTGCTTCATTAATAGCCACATGAACCATACAAATATAAGATGATAACAGTATAGAAAACTAGGCGTATGATATATGGAAAATTTTTGTAGTATCTTCATGAACTTCCTGAAAATCCAAAACTATCATAAAACAAAAAATATTTGGGGTGGTATACAAGTATAAGAGGGACTTTGCCTAACAAATGCAAACATTATAACCTAACTTTTTGTTCCCTCAATTAACCTGAAACAATAAAAAAATTTTAATATAAAACTGAGAAAATATCCATACTATGTGATTTTTTTTCTTTTTTTTTTTTTGCAGACTGCAATGTAGATGATATATTTTTAATCCCCTTTCATTTGAGTGACCTTATGTAAAAAAAAAATCAATAACTTATAAGCTCTAGTCTCCAAAAAACATTTTCGAATGTACACATAGAAATGGTTTGTTATGTGATTTTCTTTATACAAGCTCCTAATTGTTTTTGGAAAGTAGAATTTATGTGCAGAACATCTGTCCATTAGTTGTACTAAAAAAAATTTTTTAAAGTAAGAAAACTGAGAAAATAAAATAGAGGATGTCAAAATTAATGTGGAAAGATAAAGGAAAACTTTGGTTAGAAATATTTCAATTTTGGCTCGGCGCCTATGGCTCAACGGGCTAAGGCACTAGCCACGTACACCTGAGCTGGCAGGTTCGAATCCAGCCTGGCCCCACCAAACAATAATGACTGCTGCAACCAATAAATGGCCCAGTGTTGTGGCGGGCGCCTGTAGTCCTAGCTACTTGGGAGGCGGAGGCAGGAGACTCGCTTGAGCCCAGGAATTGGAGGTTGCTGTGAGCTGTGATGCCACAGCACTCTCTCCAGGGTGACAGCTTGAGGCTCTGTCTCAAAAAAAAAAAAAATTTCAATTTCTATGTATAAAGATCTTTCAAATTTAGATAAAAAATTGTAAAACCTAATAGAAAAATAAAAAATAGCTACTTAACAGAAAATCCTTAAACAAAAAGATCCACTCAAATTTACTACAAAGGAATAAATTTAAAACTATAATTAAACACAATTTTCTACGTCTGGCAACAATTTAAAATGTTGACAAAATATTCAATTGGTGAGGCTTCAAATTAGGCACTTTCATACACTTCTAATGGAACTGAAAAATATTTGCAAATTTACCAATATAAATTTATAACATCTTGCAAATATGTATGATCACCCTTTGACAAGCGAATTCCTTTCTAGGAATTTTACCCTGATGGCCATCTGTGCAAATATAAAACAACATATTTTGTTATTAATTAGATTTAAAAATTTCACAATGTATGTATTCCAAGATCTCATGCTCTACATGATAAAAACATATAATTTAATCTGTCAATTTAAAAAAAAATTAAGGGAAACTTAGGAACCTATCTATTGAATTTACATTCATAAAATTAAAAGTGAAGCAGCAGTAACAATGAGGTTGTCATTTATGAAATGATATGAAATGATCCTTAAAATATAGTGATAAGTCAACATACAAAAGAATAAACATAATATGCTATCTTTAATAAAAATAAAGGCAATTGATACATACAGTATTGGCTTACTTTTGTATGGAGAAACTTGAAGTACTGGTTGGGAATGAGTCAGAATGTAGAAAGGGAGAGAACTGAGATTTCTCTGACTGTGCTTATTTATATAGTTTTACATTATTCATAATGTAAGTGTCTCACATATTAAAAATAATAAACCATATAAAAATATTTAAAAACACATGAAAAATATACAAAAGGAAAATGTTCCCAAGAAGACCATGAAGCCAGAGTTAGTTAATTCAAGTAATTACTGAACATACTCTTGCTGTATGCTTTTTGTGGGATATTTACTAGGACACATACAAAATCTCCCAATAACTATATTAAACATTAGGCTTTACTTAATGTTTTCTGCTAGAAGGGATGTGGTGTTGTATTTCCAAAACTAGTCTGTCTGTATGGTAGGATGAAGCAAATGTACAAGATAAAGATATGATTGGACTTTTACTGTGAGTGAAGGGAGAGGCCAATATGGAATGGTAAAATGTAGGAAGAATTCTATGTTGAAAAAAATATATTTATATATAAATTAAATTCCTATTTCTTTTCCTTTTTTCTTTTTTTGAGGCAGAGTCTTAGTCTGTTGCCCTCAGTAGAGTGCCGTGGCATCACAGCCCACAGCAACCTCCAACTCTTGGGCTTGGGAGGATGAGACAAGAGAATTGCTTGAGTAGTTGGGACTACAGGCGTCCACAACACCGGGCTGTTTTTTGTTGCAGTTGTCACTGCTGTTTTAACTGTCTGGGGCTGGGCTCAAACCCACCACCCTTGGTATATGTGGCTGGTGCCCTACCCATTGAGCCACAGGTGCTGAACATAAATTCCTATATTTTATATAGGAGCATATACATTACATATATTTAAAAAATTGTATATGTAATTTAATACTTATATAACTTTCACCTATGTGTTTGTATATATACATATACAAGGGCTGATAAATAAGTTCATGAACTCACCCTGGCAAAAATGCTGCATACCTCATTGCTGACTATCACTATGATCATTTTCAAGGTACTCCCCTTGGGAAGTTATACAATAATGCAGGGATCTAGTCCACCCTTCAAAGCAATTGCGGCATTCTTCCTGGACTGAACATCAGTGTTGTCGTCATCTTACAGCACACAAAAACATGCAAAAACAATGAATGCCACTCAGCAAGACACTGCCGTGTGTTGACACAAACACAGCTATAAGACACTGATATACCACAGTTATGAAATCTTACTGAGTTGTTTGTGCAGTGCTACCAACATAAGTGCACAATAGTGAGTTTGTGAACTTAATTGTCTGACCTTTGTATGGTGACAGCTTTCATGGTCATTCCGGAAAAAGAGTTCCAAAATTGGCTGAAGGATTGACGAGGCACTAGTGTCAGTGCATAGCTTCCCAAGGGGAGTACTTTGAACGTGACCATGGTGATATCCAACAATGAGATATGTAGCACTTTTCCTAGGACTAGTTCTCAAATTTAATTGTCAATCCTCGTATAGTTCAACTGTGTGTGCATGTGTACTAACATTCCTAGATCTGCCCCTAAAAATGTCTCAAAGAAATGATAACCCACTTGCATTAAGCAATTAGTATAACCTAGTGATACATCTAGATTTCTAAATATTTTTCCTATTAAATGGGATTTTTTGAATCATTGGGAAACAGCTGTTTTCATATCTAGGCGAAGGAAAGTACAAATTGAGCCTGGAACATCTTGTGACAGAAACCACAGAAATATTCAAAGGTAGGGTCAGGCCAAAAGGATGTAGCAGCCAGCTTAAAGCAGTCCAAATTTGGCATAATTAAGCTTCAGAAAGAAGGTTGATAATAATCGAATATAACACATTGAATAAACAAAGAAGAACCGTAGGTCCATATTGATATTAAATAAAACTGGAGAGAGTATGAGAAAACGAAGAGAAGGTGAAAGCTTTTTTTTTTTCCAGAAGAATACTAGGTAATAGAAAGGATGATGAAATTAGAAATCACTATTTTATAACCCACAACTTGATTCAAATGTAGTTAATCTATTTGTTCACACCACAAAACACTCCTTGATGTTTCCTTTATGCTGAAAATCCTAAACGACTTCTCAAGCTTTTCATACCCAGTAGTAACAAAGCGACATGTACCTTCTGATGTGATTCAATGATACATAATGCCACCAACATAGTGTTCCTGCTAGAAAACTTTGACCTAAATCTCAACACAAGATGAATCAATAATGTGAATTCTTCTGAAGGACAACTGACCTGAATTCTTAAAAGAATTCAATGGCATAAAGAACAAAGGGAGGAAGGGGAATTGTTCTAGATTTGAGGAGACAAATGAAATATAAAAGTGAAATCCAAAGTGTAGTATTGATTGGATTCCAGATGGGAAATGAGACAGTATAAAGGACATGTTTTTAAAAATAAGGAAATTTATTATATTTTCCATTGAATTGTATTAATGTTGATTTTCTTAGGTATGATAATGGTATTATGGTTGTTTAGGAATATCATTGTACTTGAGAGTTTATGCTTAAATATTTGTGGGATGATAAATTATGATGTATACTCATATGGTTTACTCAAGGTTGGTTTGAAAAAATGGAAAGGTACTCTCAAATATTCTCCCTCTTTCACTCCCTCTCCCAATCTCTGTACATATAGTATATATAACACATTCAAATATGTATACATATGCACATATTTTACACACATACAGGTGTGCACTTATACCAATACATACCTATCAACACATACATGTGTGTGCATGCCAAAAAAGTATACACATTTTTTTATTTATACATATTTTGCTTTAATAGTGACCAAAAAGACCGTTCATCTCCTCTCACCAATTGTGTCCACCAGGTATGTTGGCCTTCAATATATGGCTGTAGCAACATATATAAATCTATGTCATACATTTATACACACTAACACACATTGTATAAGCACTGTGAAAACAGACTAGGCTTTTGCATGACTGCGTGCCTTTCCCAGGCCACTTAAAAATGAGCACAGGTGTGCTGTATGCAAGAATTTCAATTGATTTGTCTTGCCATCAATCCCCAATATTCCCGAGTTAAGATAGAATGACAAAATGGGATGGCATATTTAGAATGAGGTGGGTCCAGTTTGGAGACCATATAAGAAAAGAAATAGGAGGTGCTAGTCTAAGCCTGAGATGGAATCTGGGAAGCCACCATATTAATGATGTAACTCAAAGAACTCAGGTGCTACAGTGTAGACTAAAGCCCGGTTTGTCCCAAGGGAGCTGGCCCAGGCACAGGTATAGATCTATGAGTAGTGTACGTTGAGCTCCCGCCGGCCCCCATCCAGCAGGGCACTGTTGCTCAGTTTTGTGCTTTTAGGACTGCCCAAGAAGCTCTAGTGTTAGGACCACTTGACTCATTCAAAAGATTCAAAGTTGTATTTTCACTGAGCTTTCCATCTCAGGACAGCCGATGAGGTGAGAATTATACAGTTGCTAATTCCCAAGCCACTGGGGCTGTTTAGAAGCAGGATCACGAAAAGCTCTGTGCAAACTATCATTTTTGCTCAGTGCTGGGCCAAGCAGACCTTGGCTAATGGCGTTCCACAAATGCCTTTCCATCAGTCTCACCAGGACATTTCTCTGACTCCCTCTTCTGGACCCTCCAGGTTTGGAGGAATATTTTCCTCAGCAGATGGGTAGCTGCACAAAAGGGGGACAGGTTATTCTTCCTGCTGTTTTAAGGATCTGTGGCCGTGCTTCTTACATCGTTCCTAGAAGGCAAGGGTCACAAGGCTGAAGTGCACGGCAGAGCCCTTAGGAATTTTACTGAGGTGGACCTATAGTCTTCTCCTAGACAAGGGTCCCCTACAGACTCTTATGACAGCTGGTGATGGGTTTGGAGCAGGCTCTGTGCCTCTGACTGGTACAGTGGTTTCCTTCCTTCCAAATTAGTGTTTGCTTTCTTCAAAACATCATATTTCCTGGTCAGCTGGCTGATGAAGAACTACTCCATGTTCTCTTTCTGCTGGGTGGCAGTCTTCAGATGCTCAGCTGTGCTCTGAAGGAGTCTTTTCTGGTTACTTTGGTTCTCAGTTCCAGAAGTTCCCTTTCTGTTGCTTCTCTCACCTTGCTATGGGTGCTTGGCAGGGCTGCTCTCCAGAACATGGTGAGGAGTGAAGCCAACTCCTCCAGGTTCTGGTGTACGGCAGTGGCACTGCTCTGAAGCTCAGGGATGCTTTTGCTGCCCAGGACCTCTGTGCCCTGAGCTTCAAGGCTGGGGAAGTTGCATGATGGCCTCACAAGAGACGCTATCTTTTTCATCAGCACTCTGCCCTCCCCAATCTGCTGTCTTAGGGCAGTGTAGTGATCAATGTGGCCAATGACATGCCGACTGCTTATTGGCAAAGAAGCCATCAGTAGCATCACCCTTTGTGCTTTTAGGCCATCTGTCCTGTTGAATGTGGCAATTTCTGAGCCAGGAGCAGAAGAAGAACAACTGGGGACACCATGGCTGGAGAATTTATGCCAACATCCCGGATTGGTGGGGAAGCAGCTGGGTCTTGGAGGACTGGCCGCTTGTTTCCAGGGACCCTCTGTGGCTGGGAAGTTCCAGTGAGTGGAGGCGGGGCTGAGGCTGGCCTGGTGCAGCAGGAGGCACAGACCACTGTTTACCTGAATGCTCCCCTCCAGCTGCCTTCTCACAGCCTGAATCTCTGCCACCAGGGGGCTCAAGTCACTGCCCAAAGGGGACTGGGTGACAGGCATCCAGGCTGTATGCTTTCAGCCCCTTATTGGAATGGTCTTAAAGTGTCTTGTAGATCTGCAGCTTCGACTGGAGGGACTAGAAGAGCTGCTGCTTCTCTTAACACTGCTGCTGCAGGGCAGCCAGCTTGTGCCGCAGCCTGGAGACCTTTCCCCGAAGGGATAGCCGTTCCTCTCGGAAATGCAAGATCTCTTGCTGTTTCTCCCACAAGTCTTCCAAGAGCTGCTGCCTTTCCACTTTCTGGGGTTCCAGCTGTTGAAGCTGGCATCGAGAGGAGAGCAGAGCCCCCCTCAGGCTTTCTGCTTCCTGGGAGTGCTTCCTGGAAAGGTGACTCGGCTGAGCCTGCAGGCTTCAGGTTTCTTCTCTGAGGACTCTGTCCTTGTTGCAGAGCTGAGGTGTGGACTCCAGGCCCTGACTGTAGACGTTTGAGGTGGATCCTGTCCCTCCGCGGGCAACAGAGCTGAGCCATGCTCCCGCAGCTGGTCACTGATGCCGATGGACTCCTCCAGGTGCTGGCGCAGGTGCCGGATTTCACCAAGATGCTCTTCCAGCAGATCATGCCTGGATGGGCCTGGCTGGCCTCCTTAGTGGGGGGAGGTTCTAGGGAGTAGGCAAGCCGAGGAGGTTGCTGCTGGATTCGGCCTTAGCCCCTGAGGTGCACTGGTGGCTGATGGTTTAGAAGACAATATAGCAGAATGACTTCAATGATGGATGGAATCTGAGTGACCAGGTGAAGGTTTCTTCTCTTCATAGTGCGAGTACTCGTTGGCTATGTCCATGTCAGAGCAGGCTTCCAGCTCATCAGACAGGAAGGAGGTGATGCTGGGTGAGTGGTGGGAGTCAGACAAGGCACGGCTGCTGGGGAGTGGGAGGGGGTCAGGGGCCAGGCATCCAGCTTGACCTGCAGGACCTTAATCACTTTCTCCTTCTCCTGTAGCTCCCTGCTGAGCATGAGGGCAAGTGGCTCAAGTCTAGCTTGATCTTTCTCCTAGAAAGAAAGATCCTTGGTGCTGAGCTTGCTGGTAAGCCTCTCTGTCAACTGGCTCCCCTGGGCGAGTTGCTCCCAGAAGCTCTGCCCCAGGTGGGAGTCAATGTTATTGCTATGCAGGAAGTCCTCAAAGTATTTGACTGTGTCTTTTGCAAGCTGGGTGAGAAGGTAACAAATACCTCTCCCTTCTTGTATTTTTTTCTGTAGGTAGGATAGTTCTCAGGCCTGATCCTGAATCAGGGCATCGTATTTCCCAGGCCACGAGGCTGATATCAACTCCTTGGCCAGCTTCCCTTCCAGTCCAGTTTTTGGGAGCTGGGCCTCCAGCTGGGATACTTTGTGGATAAGGCTCTCCAGATCCTTTTTGGCCTGTACCCTTGTCACTGAGCGGGACTGGAAGCAGCTCCTAAGGCTCTGAATGACCTTGCTGGCATTCTGCAGCTGGGCTTTCAGATCTCTGATGTCCCTCTGTAGGACAAATGTCTATTGACTTCCCACAGGCCTGGAGCTCTTCCTGCTTCTCTAGCTGGCTCTCCAAGGTTTCTTCCCAGGGGGGTGGCCAGTGCAGAGCCCAGGCACCCCTGCTCAGAGCACCCCCTCCCCCAATCAGGAGCAGCTCCTTGAGGCTGTCGTGTTCCTCGCACTCAGGATTGATGGTCTCCTCCCGCTTGGCCTCATTCTCACTTTGGCCACATGTCTCATAGCCCAGGTCCTGGAGATCCCTTGCTGTCCTGCTGCACCAAGGATTCAAATATGGTTCTGTATTTTTCCAGCTGGTTAGCCTGGGTGAAGACAGTGGCTTCTGATAGTAGCAGCTTCTCTTGGAGATCTTGATAGCGTCATCTGCATTGTGTTAGCTGGGAGCGCAGATGCTTGGTGGACCCCGGGAGGCTGAATTCTGAGGCCCAGGGTTACAGGCCTGGGATTGGTCATGCAGTTGGAGGGTCTCCACTGCAAGGGGTGCCCCCAGGTCAAGGCCCCCAGGTCTGGACCAAGGCCAGGTGGTGTCATCCTCCTCCTGCTGTCGGTGCTTCCCAGGAAGACACACCAGTTCTGCATTCATTCTGTCGATCTCCCTGGCCAGGTGCAGCCGGAGCTCTGAGGCAGGCTTGCCATTCCCTTCCTTGCTGCTCAGTCCCAGCTGTTCTCTGAGGAGGCTGATGATGTTCTGGGCATTCTTCAGTTTTCCCTGGAGCTTTCTCAACACAGCCTGAAGGCCATTCTCATTCAGATACCCTTTGGCTCCCACAGTCTCCACCATCACCTCGCACTTCTTGTCTTCCTCAGTTTCCCATCCATCAGACATTGCTTCTCCCATCTGCTCCTTTAGCTCTGTTCTCAAGGCAAAGGCTCAGCATGGTGTTCCTGCTGTGGGACAGAGAGGAGAACCCTACTTCCTCAATTTCAGCCTGTAGCTCCTTCACTTTTACCTCAGCTTTTCTCTCCTCTAAGGGCTGGTGGAGCTCGTCTCTCAGGTGGAGCATCTCCTCCTGGGGACACCTGTTACTGTCCTACTGGGAAAGGAGGGGGTACAGACATGCTCTGGGACTCTGCAGTTGCCAGGCTTTTCTCCAGAGCCACCTTGATGAGTTGCTGGTGGCTACTGTGGGCAGACTCCTCCTCACTGCTGTCAGTGAACTCAGTACTTGCAACTTCAGTGTCATCCTGCAGCTGCACCTCCAATGGCAGCCAGGGTCTCCAGCCTAATTAAGCACTCCAGGCTTCTTCCAAAAACTTGTAGCCGAATGCATAATGCTTGGGGCCCTTCCAGTTCCACCTGCAGAGTTGTCTCTCAGAGCTCTCTGGATGGGCATGGAACTTCAGGCTGCTGTAGAGCTGTCTCTCTGCTTGCAAGGCCTCATTGCGCCAACTCCACTCATCCCCCAGTCCTTCTAGCATCAGCAGCAACTGCTGTCTTCGGTTTTCTGAAATTTCTTGACCTTGGGAGTCTACTGAAGCAACCTTTTCCCAGGGAAGCAAGACTTCTTGGGTCAGGCCTTCCATTGCTGGTATGTCTTCGGGATCAACCAGTTGCATTTGCAGGTCCCTTTTGAAGTCTTCTTTTTTTTTAATTACTATTATTGAATCATAGCTGTGTACATTAGTGCAATCAAGGGGTACAAGGTGCTGGTTTCATATACAATCTGAACTATTTTCATCAAACTGATTAACATAGCCTTCATGGCATTTTCTTAGTTATTATAAGAAGACATTTGTATTCTGCATCTTCTTTAATCTGTATGTTCCTGGTCAGGGATTCCACGTCAGTGGCCTGCACCTGTAGCTCTTCTTCTTAAACAGCCATCATGCACTGCAGAGCAGAAAGTTCTGTCTGACTTTCTCTTTTTAAGCCATGAGTTCAAGTTCTTCTTTGGCATTACTATTCTTCCAGCCCTGCAACTGTATCCAAGTCTTCTAAGGTGGATCTGAGTATGCTGGTGTCCTCTTTGGCAGTCAGTGAAGTGCTGCGGTCTCTGGAGGGTATTTGCACTGCACCTTGATCAGTCTGTTCAAGAGGGGGACCGATGGAGCCAACTTTAGCTTGTTGGTTAGAGGTGACTGTTTGGGATGTTGTGAAGTCCTTCCCTCCTAAATATTGGTGTAGAGCCTGTCATTCTGAATCTTTCCATTAAGCCTTGTACCATCTTTTCTGTAGCAGCTTGGCTTTCCTGCTGCCTGGTACTCATGGACTGAAGCAGGCCTTTAATTTCCATTTCTTGTTCCATAGCTTGTTTGTTTCGGTCACTTAGAAGGTCCTGCAGCATCCTTTCCTTCTGCTGTAGACACTGGCATAGCTCCTCTGCTATCTCCCTCTACCCTGGTCCAAGTTTGCAGAGCAAGGTTGCATTAAATTCTCTACTTTGTTACTGTCAGGCAGAGACGTCTGTAACTGCTGAATGATACTCTCTTGTTGCTTCTGCCAATGGCTCAACTTGGTTTCCATTTCTTCTTTCAGCCACCAGAGGTTTTGACAGGTGGTAGTTAATTGTTCCACATGCAGGCCTTTGGCCCTCAGGAGACTCTCCATCTTCTGCATGGTACCTTCACTGGAGGAGAGGACACCACACAATCTGTCATGATCTCACTCTCTTACAGCAAGATGAATTTGCCGTGCTTCTTTTTCTTCTAGAGCAGAGAACTTTTCATTTATAGTCCACTCCAGAGTAATAACTCTATCTCGTATTCACTGCCAAAGTCTCTCAAGTGGCATCTCATTGCCAAAGTTTCTCAAGCAGCATCAAAGATTTTTGTCTGGGTTCCCTCAATACTGGAGGAGCTCCCAAAGTTCCTAAAGCACTGTTCCTTGTCACTCACACTGTGGTTTAGGTGTTGAGTGTTTTGTTCCTGAGTTCTCATCTCATTGTGTTTTTCAGCCTCCAGGGTATGAAGACGTTGACTCTTACACTGCAATTCTTCTTGTAGGTGCTGCAAGGCTTTGCGCAATTGCTTGTTATGCTTCCAAGAAGCCTCTTTCTGCTGTTCTGTCTCACGTGCTACAGCCTCTACAAATTGCACACATCATTTGGCATCATCCAGTTGGCGTTCTTTCTGTCGTACCCCACTCTGGAGCTTCTGTATCTCTAGCTGGCTGCAGAATAAAGCACTCTGAAGATCAAGCACAGCTACTTGCTGCTGAGCTGCAGAAGAACCCTCTGAGCTATAAAGTTGTCCAAGTTGGCTTTGGTGTGACATTTCTCAAAGCTTAGCCATTGTGTCATTTTGCCCTTCAATCATCTGGTACAACTCCTCGCTCTCACTTCCCCTGCTTTTTAGAGTTTCCTTGATGCTCTGGATTATGTCATCTTGCTTCTGAGATGACTCCTGAGCAAATCTCAGTTCATAGCTCTCTTCATTAAGTTTCTCTTGAAGAACCTTAATGCTGGCTTCTGTTTGCTGGAGTTTTTCCTGGAGTTCTGCCAAGTGGAATCAGATACAGACTGTTGAGTTATAGAGGTCTCATTTGAATTCAACTTCTGTTGTTTGAGCAACTCTTCAGTCACGGGCTGTGTCTACATGCTCATGGGCTCCTCCGGCAGGGACAGCTGCTCCACAAGCCTCTCCTGGGCAGCCAGGCTCTGACTCAGTTCTTCAATTCTCTTGTCCCTCTGGGCCAGGGCCTCAGCGTGCTGGTCAGGCTTGGTCTGGTCTCCTGGCACATCTTCCCAGTCCTTGAGGGCTCCCTTCAGTTTCCCTGAGAGCTGCAGGTCACACTCCTTCTCTGCTTCTAGCAGGGCGGCCATCCATTAGACTTCATTCTTTGCTAGCCTGGATTCCTCCCACAGAGGCCAGATCTTATTCTCCAAGAGCTCATGAACGTGCTCTGTCCTCAGCTCTCTGTCCTCCAACGGGTGCTGGAGCTCGGCTTCATTATGGCTGTTGGGATTCCCCACATCAGTCCATGTTTTATCCCGAAGCTGTTTCTTGTCCTGGAGTTCCCGCTTAAGGCTCTCCACTTCAACCTTCGGCTCCACGTTCCGCGCGTAGACGTCCCCCTGGCTGGCCTCGGGCTTCTGCTGCATGCGCTTCTCCAGGAAGTAGATGCGCAGCTTGAGGCCGAAGTTGTCCTCCTCCAGGTCATTGAGGTGCTTCCCAAAATCGCGGAGAGCTTGGGTCTGCACCTGAGGGGCTTTCTCCAGTGCTCTCAGAGTATGTCTGCCCGCTTCTCCAGGTGAACGAGGCACTGGGGGGTCTCCATCTTTAGTGTCACTAAGGAAAGCTGCTGCCTGACTTGTTCTGGGACGATGTCTCCATCGTCCTCTGCAAAATAATCTCTCACCCAGGGTGCGGCGACTGCCGCCCAGCTCCAGGCCAGTTCTGGGCCTGGGGGCAGCAGTGGGGACTGTGCTCCGCTTGGTCCCTGGAGCAGTAGGGCACGTGGTGAGCCCAGGGTGATGCGCGACAGCAGCAGCTGAAGTCGCAGTGGCAGCAGGACCCGCTGTCCTCTTCATGGCTTCTCGGGCCTGGCTACTGAGTGCCAGTTACGCTCCCTGCTTGGTTTTCCCACAAGCTTCCCTGAACGATTGGGTGCATCCTTCGGGCCTGAAGCAGCACCCCCGCCAGTGGAGGCTGTGCTGGTGTGTCAAGTATACACATTTTAAGAAAAGAAAAAACTGTATTAAAATTGTAATACTCAATATATACTGATAACAAGTTATGAATATAAGTCACTTTTAAAGCACCTCTTGGCAATTTAAATCAAGCATGACCTGAGTATTGCTGTATGTACGTGGAGAGAGACAGGCAGAGAAGGGATGTGGGAGTGCGGCAAGATGTTTACGGTAGGCTGAGTTCATTATCTTGTTCTTTGAAGTTTAAGTTTGAAATCTTTCAAAATAATAACAAAAAGATTCTGTAATCAACTTCATATTCTGCTTTCCTATGTTACTAAAGTTTCTAGAGCAAGACCATAACCCTTGTCTTTGGTTATTTAGAAACTTATGTTTGTGAAAACCCTTGCTCTGTTAATAGCTCTTACAATATTGGCTTCTAGTGAATTTTGCATTGTGTCTTTGAAAAGAAATAGGTAATAACCACAAGAAAGTTGATTACAACAGTTCCTCGTTGCAATGTTTAACACATTTTAGAGCAGTCAAAGGGTGGCTTTAATACAGGGTTACCCCCCATTCAAGGCTGGACAGGGGATCCCAGTTTTCGTAGGCTTGGGCAAGTTCATGAAGGGAATACCCAGACCTTTGCCCTGAGCTGGAGGGACTGCATTCATTCCTTTGTCCATAACACTCATTAACGTTGAAAACATGTTTTTATTTGCCAGTTCCTGGCCGCATGTAATTCTCAAGACTTAATATTCCTAGATAAAGAGCCCATGTATAGACTCCCTAGTTAGTTAGTTCTGTCCCCCTTCCAGAGTCTCTGGTGATTTTTACTTCTGTATTCCTTTCTAACTTCTAATAAAAATCCTATCTTACCACTGATCTGTGGTCCCTGGGTCCATTCTTTGAATCCCTGAGACCAAGGACCTACTGAAGAGTGAAATTCTGGTATCAGCTTGTTATTCTCTACTTTTATTCTGAATGTTACCCCCAATTTTCTTAATAGTCTACAATAGCATTGCATTTTCAATCTGAGAATTATAAACACATTTCCTTATCTCTTCAATTGTATGAGTTCACTTTCAGATATATTAAGAAAATTTCTTAAATCATTAGGCAAAATTTCCTGCATTCCATATAAACACACTTGTTCAGACTATTAGATAACTTAAGTATGTTTTTAAAGGATATGTAACAATATGCAATTCTTAACAGCCAAGGTAATGAGAGATGATCTTAGCTGGTCTTGAGATTTCAAATCAGAACAAATCACATAGCAAAGAATAAAATCCTAAATATTTCAATTCATGAGATAGGAAATTATTCTTTTGCTGACACATTTCCCAATTTATATTAATCTTAATGTCATTATTATACAGCTCACTGAGAGGAAGAACTAAGGCACTTGGAAGCAATTTGACAGATAGTAACCATTGACTGAGCGTTGGCAATATTTACCTTATATCTTTGGGGATTTGTTGCCATCATGTAGTGTGAAAAGATAGGTGGCCTTTCAAAGAATCCTCTATGGAGCTTTCCCCAGGAAAGAGAGAGATAAGCTTGTTCTCTGAAAGATGTCTGGTGAGTTTAATGATTCATGATGGAAATGTCTATGGAACTTCTGTTACCATTTGCTTTTTGATGACAGACATTCCATAATCCTGTATGCCTGTGAAGCATAAGTATTCTTGTCAAAAAATACTGGAGAGCACACAATTTGGGTTAGTTGATAGGTCTCAGCAAAGATACTCTGTCTCATTTTTTTTTTCTTTTTACTTCTGTTGAAGTCACCATATTAATTTAGACTTCAGTAGGAGAGGCATAAACCTACTGCTGAGTAAACTTCTCATGATCAAATCTTTTCACACATCCATTCTATAGTTTAGCAAAAATGCTTCACTGAAATTAAAATATCTTGCTACTTAAATTTCATTTACTTGAGGAAATCTATGTACGGTATATACACAACCTGATACAAAAAAAGAAGAAAGACAATTTAACTAAGTTCAAAACCTGAATTCTTCTTTTATACCCAAGATTCTCTTGGAAGTGGAGAAAAAAACTTTGAGCCATTCTGTACTCTTTAAGTGCCAAATTTATAATTTGTTTGCTATTGAGCACACTTGAAAATGTTTTCCTTCCACATTTCTGGTCCCCTGTGGCACATTTATATTGACTTTCAAATTATGTAGTCCTTTAACACCACGTCATATCAAATTGTGGTTTTAGAAAAGGCTTCAAGTATTGTTGTGATAATCTTCTCACATTAAACAAACAAAAATAATTATGTTGAATTGCATTTTTTACATTCACTAGAGCTATTGAAAATAGCTTATCAGAACTGGGGATATTTGATTTCCTAAAATATTACATTTCTTCATTCAATGAATTTTTATTATGTCCTCTGTGTATTAGGCACTACTTGAAATTGAGTGAAACCTAAAAGGGGAATGAAAGAATTTTCCTCTGATATTAAATGCAAGTTTTACTGTACTGAAATGTATTTTTTAAATGTGTAATGTTTCATTAGTAATGAAAAAAGAAACAAGTTTTTAACAAAGTAGAATCAAAATAATCACATCTATGAAGGCGTGTACACAACACCGCTAAAAACTTGGAGTTTATAGAATTGTTTTGTTGACTTCAGTTTGTTTATTTAAATAATTAGGTTTAGACACAAAGTAGGTTATTGACCATGAATAAATCACTTAACTTTCTTGACTTCAGTTCTTCATAAGTAGAATGAAATATTTGCTAAGTTCCCTTGATCTATATGTTTTCAGGATGTCTTTGGTTTCTGCTATAGACTACTAGTTTTCAATTTGATGTCTTTGTCAAACACAAATCCTAATTACTTACATAACATTGTAGCTTTTCTAGGAATGATTAGCTTTTGTTCCTAAATATGTTCAATTTTCTGTTTTTTTTTTTGTTTTGTTTTGTTTTCTCACCTGGTGTGAAGGGCATTAAAAGTGATGTACAGTTTCCCTATCTTCTGGAGAAATATGATTGTATTGTCATCTTATTAGAGAGATACCATATAACTTTGGAACAATATAATTTTCACTAAATTAATTTTTAAACATTATGGTACAACTGGAAATGACATTTTCCTTACTTAAAATGGGATGAAAACTTGTACATTTATCTAGTTATATGATATCTTTTTAATGTAGATATAGGGAGAGTTCATATTCTAAAAATCTGGGATATGTCTTCTAAATGTTTCGAATTATAACATTAAGAATGTCTAATTTTCTTAAGGTTTAGAGGATTATATGAATGGCAACTGTATTTTTCATATTCCAATTTTTCAGCAAGCTCAAGTTCTGATATTTTCACCCATCACTGTCAGTGATTTCTAGGGGATGTTTATAAATATAGTACTTGAATCTTTTGCTCAATCTCAAAGTATAATCGAGGCCAAAGGATAATCACGGTTCAGGAGCATCCTCTATCTTCATAGTTAGCCAATTTGGACATGAAAGAACTTTTATTGATTTATAAAACTAGCAAAGGAAAGAGTTAAAATTTAATAGGACTTTTTTGTAGTGAACACTCCTGAAGATGAAGCAGACTGTCTCGATGCATTTAGCTTCCCAGCCAAAAGCAACATTATTTACTAAATTACTGACTCTGGGCTTCCTTGCCAGCACCAGGTTCCACTTGGCTACCCAGGGAAATGCTAAGAGCTTCTTAATGGCTCTACCAGCAGGGCAAATCATATACATTTAAGGTAAATTAAAAACAAACAAACCCAACCACACACACAACTTTTTTTCTATCACTTCTCCTTTAAGAAATTTCTTTCATAGAGATTTTGTATATTTAGATTTCCAAACCCTAGACTTAAGTCAAAATATAATTTTGTTCTCAGGACATTATCTAAAAATATGATGCACCTCAACTACAGGGAACTAAATAACTGATTAGAGATTATTCTTCACTGTGCTCATTTTTGTACCTTTTATAAAATAATTATATAAGCTCTAAGACGTGTGTGTGTAACAACTAGCGAGAAATGGGTGAATTACTTAGTTGTGGCGAATCATCCACTGTAAATCTATCAAGGCAGGTAGTTTTATTAAAAAGAGAACAAAAATGTTTTCAGACAAATATGTAATTAAAGGAACTATCACTATCTTGTTCTTGTACAATTCCTTTTATTTCTTTTTAATATTCAGACTCCAGTGAAATCAATGATCCAATAAGATTTTAAGAAACATGTCTCTCCTAACAATGAAATAATAATCTCCTGGATGAGAATTCTAAATTGAAAAGGAAAAATGAAATTCCTAAGGGTTGTGCCTACAGTGTATACTAGAGCCCAATGTTGGAAGCAAGGGAGAGTGTGTCTCATGACAGTGGCCCATGTGGCCTCTGAAATGCATACACAGGTGTTGCATAGGCTCACCTTGGGGAAAATGACTTCTTCCAGAGTTTCTGTGAGCCCCCCAAAAGTTCTTTATGAACTAAAGCAGTGTCTCACTGGTTTATCTAATTCAGTCTTCCCCGATTCTAACTGACAGTTTGCTGTTGATGTGAAAGGTTTTTACTTATACAGTTTCTAGGCTTTTTGTCTATATTTTATTTTTTATGTGTACAACCCAGTGACTTTTATTATATTTTCAAACTTGTGTAACCATGACTACTATATAAGTCCAGAACATTTTCATCACCATGAAAATCATACCCCTTAGTAATAATTCACCATTCCCCCTCCTCGCCCCAGCCCCGGCAACTAATACTTTATTTTCTGACTCTAGATTGGTCAATTGTAGAATTTCATATAGATGAAATATTACTGGGCCTTTTGTGTCTGGCTTTCTTCAATTAACATATTTTCAAGATTCACCCATATTTTAGCATGTGTTAGTACTTCTTTCCCAGTTATGACTAAGGATTTTAGTTAGAACTTCTGGATGGTTTTCTGAGGCTTCTATATCAGCCCTCTCTGCTTTCCCTTGCACTTTTATGCTATGGAAATTTATTTTACCTTAAACATCATGTACCATCTATTAGCTTCCAGCTTTTCTTTGGCAGCTTCCTTGCCTTTCTCAGCCTTCATGGACTGGAGGCGAGTTAGGGTCTTGCTCTAGATTAGGCATTGGTTTAAAAGAATGTTGTGGTTTGTCTGATGCCCTACACAGACCACTCAAACTCTGTTACAGTAGCAAGGCTGTTTTGCTTTCTTATCATTGTATGTTCACTGAAGTCCCACTTTTTATTTCCTTTTAAGATTTTTTCCTTGGCATTCACAACATGGCTGTTACGTGCAAGAGACCTCGCTCAGCCTGTCTTTGCTTTGGACATGCCCCTTGCACTAAGCTTAATCATTTCTTGCTTTTGAATTAAAGTGAGAAACATGTAACCCTTCCTTTCACTTGTAGGGTTATTAATTGTCCTTGTTTCAATATTTTTTGTGCTCTGGGAACATGATGCCCTGGACAGAGCATGACAGGACAGAGATGGGGGATATCTGATCAGTGGAGTACCCAAGTACACACAAGATTTTATCTCCTATTGGCACAGTTTACAGCACCACCAATGACAACAATGGCATTCACGATCACTTATCACAAATCACCATATCAGATATAAGAATAATAAAGTTTGAAATATTGTAGTAATTACTGATATGTGATGCAGAGATACAAACTTGAATACACACCCTTGAAAACATGGCACCAGTAGACTTGCTTGAAGCTTGGTTGCTCAAACTTTCAATTTGAAAAAAAAAATGCATTATCTACAAAATGCAATAAAGTGAATCAAGATAAAATGAAGTATGCCTGTATTTGTCCTTTGTGACTGGCTTATTTCACTTATTATAATGTCCTTTAAGTTCATCCATCTTGTCACATATGAAAGGATTTTCTTTTTTTAAGGCTGAATATTTCATTGTATTTGTATGCCATATTTTCTTTATCCTTTCATCTGCTGATAGATATTTAGATTGGTTCTTTATTATGTCTATTATAAATGATGCTTCAATAAGCAAGGGAGTGTAGATGTCTCTTTAAGATTCTGATTTCATTTCTTTTGAATATATTCTCAGAAGTGATATTGCTGGATCATATGTTAGATGTATTTTTGATTTTTTTGAAGAATTTTAATTCTGTTTTCCATAGTAGGTTCACCTTTTTAAATTTCTACCAGCAAGTGTGCAAGGGTTCAGTTTCACCACATACTCCTCAACATTTTTTTTTAAACAAATAAGCATTCTAACAGGTATGAGGTAATAACTCCTTATAATTTTGATTCAAATGGGTATGACACCAAAAGCACAGGAACAAAAGCAAAAAATAGGCAAGTATTAAAGTAAAAATCTTTTGTATAGCAAAGGAAACAATATAAAAAGACAACCTATGTAATGGGGAAAATTATTTACATTTCCTTAATAACCAATGATAGGCATCTTTTCAGGTGCTTATTGGCTATCTATATATTTTCTTTGGAAAAATTCCTATTCAGTTCTTTTGCCCATTTTGAGTTATTTGTCTTTACTGTCGAGATGTAAGTTTTTTTTATGTATATTCTGGATACATATTTTGGAGATTCATTCAGGAATTAAAGATCTGTGGTAAGCAATGGGACCACTTAATTCTATCCTGTTTTTCTCTATAATCATGATAATGGAGACTAATAACTTGGATGTCTGTCCACTCCTAAAAGCTCATAGTGCAGCTGCCACCCTCCACATCATGGGTAAGAGGCTGTTGGGGATTGACTTTCTAATTCCCCTTGGCTCCAAAAGAAAGCAGAGAAAGGAATGTTAGAAGGCTTGTGAGCCAAACAAACAGTGCCCAAAGGTCCTGGGGTCCCTAACAGTGATACTGACCCGACAGCCCTGGAGGGCCTTCTGAAAAATGTGCTCTCCTGGCTCTTTTTACTATCCGCTCATGTCTTCCTTGGTCCCACACCTCTTGGATTTATCTCTATAAACCCCTGCCTCTTTCTCTCTCCTTGTGGTTTGCATGCTTCATTTGAACATTGGTACTGGCTCTTTCTGGTATTTTTCAGTCAAAAAGATCCTTTTCACAGCTGTTTTCTCCAGGGCGGGGCTCAGCCCCACTTTGATTAACAGGCACATACTCTATGGCGGGCACAGAAAGGGGCAGAGCGTGCATGAGGTGGGACCAGGCTCCTGGGTACCTGAGTTCTTGGGCTGTGCTGCCAGCAAGTAATGAGCACAGGAGAGCCCGTGGGTACGAAGCGCTACACTGGTTGGTAATTGTGGCTAAATCCAGACTAGTGCATGGGCTGAGGAAGGCACTTTCTTCAGGGATTCTTCCCCAGGCATGGGAGGGATGCTTCCTTTTGTTTGGATGGAAGGCTTCCTGCCTCGGTCAGAGGATGCTTTGACAACCGAGGAATACAGGGTGGGATTGATTAAGAAAATGTATGTTTGTTGTTTCTCACAGATGGGAGCATTCTTAAGAGAACACTCAGGTAACACGTTCTCTAATCAAGAGAACTTTCATCAGGTGGGACCACTTTGGATCCTGGGTACCTGATTTTTTGGCCTATGCTGCCAGACTACCCCACTGGGCTGTATTCTGAAGTATTGGGACATATTTGCTCCCCATATACTGAAAAAAGAATGGATGGTTTTCTTCTATACCCAAGCCTGGCCTTAATATTGATTTCAAAATGGTGAACAATAGCCCACAAGAGGGTATTAGGGTACTCTAAATTATGGTAAACAAGAGGGGAAATGGTCTGAGTTAACTATGTGCAAGCTTTGTTTTTTCTCAGAGACAACCCCCAACTGTGTGAAACCTGTCAGATTCAGCCCTCCTGGCTGTAGTAACTTTCCCAAATGGCCAGGGATTCCCGAGAGAGACGCCGTCACCACCTACTTCAAACCTGCCATCTACTTCTCCCACACCTTCCTTTGCGTGTTTAGAAAACCCCAAGGAGGAGTCTGTTCAAAGACTTTCTACTGGTCCTATTGGGACCCCCAGAAAGCAACTGTATCCTTCTTTGTGTCCCCTGGTTGAGACTCTGGGTAGCGAGAAGGGAAATGCATGAGTGTTCACTCCATTTTCTCTGGCAGATTTAAAACAAATTAAGGTTGATTTAGGAAAATTTTCTGATGGACCCACATAGGTACACAGATGTTCTCCAAGGGTTAGGACAAAGCTTTAACCTCTCTTTGAGAGATATAATGCTACACTAGATCAAACTGTAACTTTAAATGAGAAAAATGAAGTCTTGGATGAAGCTAGAAAGTGGGGTGATTTGTGGTTCATGGACAATACTGATAACAGTATGTCCTCTGAGGAAAGGGACAGATACGCCATGGGAAGACTGGCAGTTCCCTTTGAGCATCTTGAAGGGGACCCTGAGAAACAAGGTGACTGGTGGCATAAACATTTTCTTTTTTTTTTTCTTTCTTTTTTTTTTTTACCTTGAATTTTTATTAAAATATAAGTATACATATGAATATATAAGAAGTTATAGACCCCATTCTTAATACCTTGAATTTTTTTTTTAAATACATGTATTTTATTATTCTTCATTACATTATTTCCCCCCCCCACCCGTCCGTGATAAGACAGAATTGATTTACAGAAAAGAATACAGAAAACACCAAAGCTCCTGGTAGTGGGAGAGATTTCAAGT
>CAUYRH010133838.1:0-11873 GCA_963574655.1 Perodicticus potto
TTGTGGCGGGCGTCTGTAGTCCCAGCTACTTGGGAGGCAGAGGCAGGAGACTCGCTTGAGCCCAGGAATTGGAGGTTGCTGTGAGCTGTGATGCCACGGCACTCTACCCAGGGTGACAGCTTGAGGCTCTGTCTCAAAAAAAAAAAAAAAAAAGAAAGAAAGAAAACAAGGAAGACTACAAACCCATCACATATCAAAAGAGATTAAGGAAACATGATACGTTAAATGCAATGTGGTATCCTAGACTGGATCTGGAAACAGATCTTTGGTGGAAAAACAGATGAAATGATAACTACTATTACTTAATAGTAGTTACTAATGCTAACAATAGTAGATACTAATGTCTTAGTTTTGACAGATGTCCCATGACTCTTTAAGATACTCATCTTCAGTAAAGAAGACAGGGAAACTTTCCATACTACTGTTGGAACTTTTCTTTCTTTGTTTTTTTTTTGAGACAGAGCCTCAAGCTGTCACCCTGGGTAGAGTGCTGTGGCATCACTGCTCACAGAAACCTCCAATTCCTGGGCTCAAGCGAGTCTCCTGCCTCCGCCTCCCAAGTAGCTGGGACTACAGGCGCCCACCACAATGCCCTGCCATTTTTTGGTTGCAGCCATCATTGTCGTTTGGCGGGCCCAGGCTGGATTCGAACCCGCCAGCTCAGGTGTATGTGGCTGGCGCCTTAGCCCATTGAGCCACAGGCGCCGAGCCACTATTGGAACTTTTCTATCAATCCAAAATTATTGCCAAATTTAAAAGTTTAAAAAGATCACAATGTTTTACTCAGTGACCCTCTCCATGACAACTGAATGTCCCTGGCTTGAAAACACTCTCACTGTGGGATCCTATCCTAGATGATAGAGAAATGAAGGCCTGTTGTGGAATGGAGGAAGCTACCAAAAAAATGACATGAATAACCACAGCAGTCACTGTTTGTTAAAGTGGAATGCTTGGCTCAGCGCCTGTAGCTCAAGTGGCTACATATACCAGCCACATACACCAGAGCTGGCAGGTTCGAACCCAGCCTGGGCCTGCCAAACAACAATGACAACTACAACCAAAAAATACCCGGGCGTTGTGGTGGGCGACTGTAGTCCCAGCTACTTGGGAGGCTGAGGCAAGAGAATCACTTAAGTCAGGGAGTTGGAGGTTGCTGTGAGCTGTGATGCCACCGCACTCTACCCAGCGCCAACAGCTCAAGGCTCTGTCTGAAAACAAATAAATAAATAAATAAATAAATAAATAAAGTAGAGTGCTTGAGGATACAGCGCTGGCATAAGTTTCCTTCTTGGTCAGGTGGAGTAAAGAGCGAATGAGTTCATAAGGATAAAGAATGAGACAGTGCCTGGCAGTCCACAGCAAGTGCTAGGGAAGTCTTAGCTACTATGACTTAATGAGCACTTCACTCCAGGCCCAGCACTCAGGGCCTCATACATTATCGGGCAGATGGCCGTAGCCACCCTATGCAGTAGGGGTGTGTGAAAAGAAGAAACCTAGGGAGGTGGGTCACTGTAAATAGAGAGGCCAAGACTGGAAGGCCCAGACTGTTAGCCAAGTTACCACCATCTGGGTCCCACATAGGAAGCTCTTGTCCTGTGAACACAGAGGGTCCCAGAGATGATAATTATCATGAGGAAGATAAGAAGTAGCAATAAGAGTAATTACAGAGGGTCTTTACTAAGGCCTTATTACCAGAAGTTTACACTATGCTAGGACTTTATTTAGCTTAATACTCACAATGGTCTTTCAAGATAGGTTTGCCTCTGCTGTTTTCAGATGGAAAAAGTAAAGCTCAGAGAACTTAGGCAACATGCCCAATGTCACACAGCAGATGTGTGAACCAGCCCTGAAACTCAGGTCAGCCTGCCTTTGCTGCCAGGCCACCTTTTCGCTCTGCAACTGTCCCTCCACACTAAACTCAGGGACGAAGGGGTTGGGCAGGGCACCCCACCTGGCGGTGTACCACCTTGGCGTGCTTGAGAATGGCAATGATGTCGCCCACCACAGTCACACCCAGCTCATTCATGATTTCCTTATTGAGATCCAGCAGCATGCTCTTCTGAATCCTGCAGGGGAGGGTCTGTGGTAAGGCCACAACTGGGCCAGAATGGGGGTCAGCCAGCTCCCCACCGCCCCCTCTCCACATTCAGCCCCGTCCCCTCAGCCACCTCACCTATTATCCACAAACATCACAGCGTAATTAACAGCAGGTCCTGGAGGAATGCCGGCTTCCTTAAAGAACTGGATCCACTCCGAAGTGGCTGGGAGATTGGACAGGGCTCCTTATTCACATATTCTCTTTAGATAATAGCAGCAGCAGCAAAACCACAATAATATCTCCCACAAATTAAATGCTTATCATGTACCAGGTCCCATGTTGAATGCTTCTCTCTCTCTCTCTCTCACACACAAACACACACACACACACACACACACACGTGCTCATTCCCGCATGATGGAACTAAGCCCTCCTGACCCTTAACTGTGAGTTAAGCAGTATTAAAATTCCTCCCATTTGCCAAAGTAGAAACTGAGGCAAGGAGAAGTTGTGGAACTCTCCTCAGGCTATAATGTTAAAAGAGCTTCCAAACCCTTAACCACATTAACCAGGCCCTTCTCTTTATAGCTCCACCCTGCCCTGGAGTATGACTCCAGGCATTTTTACACAAGCATGGTCAATGACTGATTTGGGAGAACTGGGTGGGACTCTGGTTCTCTGCCTGGCCCATTTCAGCTAGCCAGGACAGAGGATGACAAGACTCAAAGGAAGCTGGAAAGAAGGGTCACAGACAGAGCTAGTCCATGAACCTCAACCAGCTCTCTCTCCACCACAGAGCAGCCCTGCCTCAGAGAGAGGAATGGAAGTTCTAAGATAGGCTTTAGAGCATGGATTCAAATCCTGGCTCTGCTATTTCCTGGCCTGGGGACTCTGGGCAAGTTAATTCTCAGTGCCTTGGTTTCTGCATCTGCAAATTCTGTGATAATACATTTAACAAATATTTACTGGGCACATGGTAGGCACAGGACAGGTCCTGTACTAGGCACTGGGGATACCACAGGGCACAAGCCAAAGTCCTTGACCTTGTAGTGTTGACATTTTAGTGATAACAGCACCAATTGTCCTTGGGTCACTGTGCAGAAAAATGAGAAAGTCCACATAAATAACTTCATTTTTTTCCTATTTTTCCTCCACATAAAGAGCATTAAATGGTGGTTGGTACAAAAGACATCCTCAAGCAATGGGTGAGATATGCCTAGTCTTGACCTTAATAATAATAAAAACTGTTATGATTACTACTTCTACGACCACCACTAAACATAAAGCCAAAGCCAAGACCAGGCAGATCTCACACATGAAGCTTTATTCTTTTAAACTTCTTTTTTGCCATCTGAAAGGAAAAACGCAATTTAAGAAGGGGGAGTGGTGGGGGCTCAGTAAGCTCCCACCTAAAGGGTACCATGTAGGGGTATACCCAGGGCACACCTCCTGGGTGAAGTACTCAAGTACAACTTGGACTTTTCCTAACAAAAACAAACAATAGACCCTAATTGTATGTATCTTCATATTTATCCATAATAAAAATAAAAAATAAAATAAACTTTTTTGGCCTTTTGGGTATAACTGCAAGTTGACCTTGTCCTGTCAGACCAGGTGGTAAATAAAATTATTGATTCCTGGCAGCACCTGTAGCTCAGTGGGTAGGGTGCCAACAACATACACTAAGGCTGACAGGTTTGAACCCAGCCCAGGTCAGCTAAAACAATGACAACTACAACAACAACACAAACGAATAGCCAGGCAATGTGGCGGGCACCTGTGGTCACAGCTACTTGGTTTGTTTTTTTTCTTTTTTTGAGACAGAGCCTCAAGCCGTCACCCTGGATAGAGTGCTGTGGCATCACAGCTCACAGCAACCTCCAATTCCTGGGCTCAAGAGAGTCTCCTGCCTCCGCCTCCCAAGTAGCTGGGACTACAGGCGCCCGCCACAACGCCCGGCTATTTTTTGGTTGCAGCCGTCATTGTTGTTTGGCGGGCCCAGGCTGGATTCAAACCCGCCAGCTCATGTGTACGTGGCTGGCGCCTTAGCCTGTTGAGCTACAGGCGCCGAGCCAGTCACAGCTACTTGGGAGGCGATTACAGATTCCATGTAGAACAGTTTTCCTCACATTTTAACAACTCTGAAACTAGGATCTACCTCATGATTGATGGTACATCATGGTGTAGTTAGCAACTTCTTTTTTCTCATGGTATACAGCAGTACATGTAATAATCCATGCTGTTTGAGGTTAGAAGAACTCTGCTAATATGTCACCTATTTTTTTTTTTTGAGACAGAGCCTCAAGATGTCACCCTGGATAGAGTGCTGTGCCATCACAGCTCACAACAACCTCCAATTCCTGGGCTCAAGCGAGTCTCTTGCCTCTGCCTCCCAAGTAGCTGGGACTACAGGCGCCCGCCACAACACCCGGCCAGTTTTTAATTGCAGCCATCATGGTTTGGCGGGCCCGGGCTGGATTCAAACCTGCCAGCTCAAGTGTACGTGGCTGGCGCCTTATCGCGTTGAGCCACAGGCACTGAGCCAATACTTCACCTATTTTGCTTTTAATTTTTTTTTTTTTTTTTTTTTTTTTTTTTTAGACCGAGCCTCAAGCTGTCGCCCTGGGTAGAGTGCTGTCATGTCATAGCTCACAACAACCTCAATCACTCCTGGGCTTAAGTGATTCTCTTGCCTCAGACTCCCAAGTACCTGGGACTACAGGCGCCTGCCACAACACCCGGCAATTTTTTGGTTGTAGTTGTCATCGTTTGGCAGGCCTGGGCTGGATTCAAACCCTGCCAGTTCTGGTGTATGTGGCTGGCACCTTAGCAACTTGAGCTACAAGCACTAAGCCCTATTTTGCTTTTAAGACAACTGAGGCTCAGAGCAGGGAAAGAGACACTCTGGGTCAGATGTGGGTGGCAGCGTGGGGCATAGGCAAAGGCCGTGGGTTTTTTCCAAGGAGGCCCCTGCCCAGCCAGCCACACACAGTCTTGTCTCCCTGGACACTGATTTGTGGAGCCCTCAGGGATGAAGGCTGGCAAGGAGCTCATGCCCTTAGGACTTCCTCCACCAGCCCAGAGGAAAGGGGTACCATTTTCCTGTTTTGTGTAGGCACTATCCACCTGCCAATCCACAGGGCCCTGGGTTCCATTAGCCAAAAGCAAGCATCTTGGTCTAAACATCAAAAAGCACCACATAATGCTTCCATTTATATGAAATGTACAGAAAAGGCAAATCTGGAGAGACAGAAAGTAGATCTATGGTTGTCAGGGGTTGAGGGAAAAAGGGGGAAATGTATGGAATTTTTAAAGAGATTGATGAAAATGTTTTGAAATTGATTTGTAGTGATGGTCATACAACTCTATGAATAAAGAATATAAAAACTGGGTGGCGCGGGCGGTGCCTGTGGCTCAGTGAGTAGGGCGCCGGCCCCATATGCTGGAGGTGGCGGGTTCAAACCCAGCCCCAGCCAAAAACAAAAAAGAAACTGGGCCTGTGGCTCATTGAGTAGGGCGCTGGCCCCATATACCAAAGGTAGTGGGTTCAAACCCGGCCTCAACCAAACCGCAAAACAGAAAAATACCCAGGCGTTGTGGCGGGCACCCAGCTGCTCAGGAGGCTAAGGCAAGAGAATCGCCTAAGCCCAGGAGTTGGAGGTTGCTGTGAGCTGTGAGGCCACAGCACTCTACCGAGGGCGATAAAGTGAGACTCTGTCCCTACAAAAAAAAAAAAAAAAAAAGAATATAAAAACTATTGAATTATGCACTTTAAATAGGTAAAATGTGTAACACATTAATTATATCTCAATTAAGCTATTAGTAAGGGGAAAAAATAGGCTGGGAGTAGCTTTCTTCCTGAGACAAAGCCTGTGATTTTATCCCAGAGTCAAAGGGAACGGCAAAAGTCCTCACATCCAGCACACACCATAATTCCATAATTAACTGCATTACTAAGAAGGAAAATACAAGGCCAATTCAACTGCCACCAACTGTAAGACGTGCCTCCACTTTAGAAATGTCAGCTGTGGGGGCAGCACCTGTGGCTCAAAGGAGTAGGGCACCAGCCACATATGCTGGAGGTGGCGGGTTCAAACCCAGCCACAGCCAAAAACTGCAAAAAAAAAAAAGTCAGCTATGTACTAAGGTATCTTGGAATTTTTGTAATTGTAACTTGCTACACACACCAGGAGACGTGTTCAAGAATATTCATAGCTAGGCCAGGCACGGTGGCTCACAACTGTAATCCTAGCACTCTGGGAGGCTGAAGCAGAATTGCCTGAGCTCATGAGTTCAAGACCAGCCTGAGCCAGAGCAAGACCTCATCTCTAAAAATAGCTGAGATGGTCTTGGCACCTGTGGCTCAACAGACTAAGGCGCCAGCCACGTACACCTGAGCTGGCGGGTTCCAATCCAGCCCAGGCCCGCCAAACAACAATGATGGCTGCAACCAAAAAATGGCCGAGTGTTGTGGCGGACGGCTGTAGTCGCAGCTCCCTACTTGGGAGGCAGAGGCAAGAGACTCGCTTGAGCCCAGGAATTGGAGGTTGCTGTGAGCTGTGATACCACAGCACTCTATCCAGGGTGACAGCTTGAGGCTCTGTCTCAAAAAATAAATAAATAAATAAATAAAAATAAAAATAGCTGGGATGCCTAGGCACCTGTACATAGCTCAGTGGTTAGGGTGCCGGCCACATGCTCCAAGGCTGGTGGGTTCGAACCCCGCCCAGCCTACTAGGAAAAAAAAATAAATAGCCAGGCATTGTGGCGGGCACCTATAGTCCCCAGTAACTAGGGAGGCTGAGGCAAGAGAATAGCTTTAACTCAAGAGTTTGAGGTTGCTGTGAGCGAGGATGCCACAACACTCTACCAAGGGTGACAAAGTGAAACTTTGTCTCAATTAAAAAAAAAGGATCGGCACCTGTGGCTCAATGGGCTAAGGCGCCAGCCAAGTACACCTGAGCTGGTGGGTTCGAATCCAGCCCAGGCCCGCCAAACAACAATGATGGCTGCAATCAAAAAATGGCCGGGCGTTGTGGTGGGCGCCTGTAGTCCCAGCGACTTGGGAGGCGAAGGCAAGAGACTCACTTGAGCCCAGGAATTGCAGGTTGCTGTGAGCTGTGATGCACAACACTCTATCCAGGGTGACAGCTTGAGGCTCTGTCTCAAAAAAAAAAAAAATAGCTGAGCATTGTGGCAGGTGCCTGTAGTCCTAGCTACTTGGGAGGCTGAGGCAAGAGACTCCCTTAAGCCCAAGAGTTTGAGGTTGCTGTGAGCTGTGACACTAAGGCACTCTACCCAGGGAAACAAAATGAAACTCTGTCTCAAAAAAAAAAAAAAGAATAGGGCTCGGCGCCTGTGGTTCAAACGGCTAAGGCGCCAGCCACGTACACCTGAGCTGGCGGGTTCAAATCCAGCCCGGGCCCACCAAAAACAACAATGACGGCTGCAACCAAAAAATGGCCGGGCATTGTGGTGGGCACCTGTAGTCCCAGCTACTTGGGAGGCGGCGGTAGGAGACTCGCTTGAGCCCAGGAATTGGAGATTGCTGTGAGCTGTGATGCCATAGCACTCTACCGAGGGTGACAGCTTGAGGCTCTGTCTCAAAAAAAAAAAAAGAATATTCAGAGCAGCTTGTCTATAATAGCTACAACCCAGAAACAACACAATATCCACTAGCAGTACCATTACAAACAAATGGCGGTCACTGATGTGGTAAAATACTATACAGCAGCAAAAAGGAAAGAAGTACAGCTATGTATGACAACATATAAGACCCTTACACATTATTTTCAGCAAAAGAAGCCAGACACAAAAGAACGCATAGCCTGATTTCATTTATAAGTTCCAAACCAAAGTCGATAGATGTTTCCACTGGTGCTACAATTACAAAGAAAGGTAAAGAAACATCCTTACAAAAGATAAGAGAGTAGTTTGTCCCATCTGGAAGAAAGAGGGGGAAATATTGGGATAAGACTCTCAGCAGGTTGTCAATATTCTATTTCTTTCTTGTATCCTCAATGAATCCCCCAAAATAAGATATATATATATATTCTTTTTTTTTTTTTCTTTCTTTCTTTTTTTTTTTGACACAGAGTCTCACTTTGTCACCCTTGGTAGAGGGCCGTGGCGTCAGAACTCACAGCAACCTCCAGCTCTTGGGCTTAGGTGATTCTCCTGCCTCAGTCTCCTGAGTAGCTGGGACTACAGGCGCCCACCACAATGCCCGGCAAATATATATATTCTATTTCTCGACCTGGATGGGTAGAGAGAAGTGGTTTTTTCCAATTTTTTTTTTTGAGACCATCTTAAGCTGTTTCCTTGGTAGCATACCGTGGCGTGACAGCTCACAGCAACTTCCAACTCCTTGGGCTCAAGCGATCCTCTTGGCTCAGTTTTTCTATTTTTAGTAGAGACAGGATCTCACTCTTGCTCAGACTGGTCTGGAACTTGTGAACCCAAAAAATCCACCCGCCTTAGCCTCCAAGAATGCTAGATTACAGTCGTGAGCCACCACAACCAGCATTTCCAATCTCTTTATTGAACTATACTTTAATGTATACACAGTTAAGCACACAAGTTGATAGGCTTTCCTAAACTAAACACACCTATATAAACAGCACCCAGCTCAAGAAATAAAATATCTCTAATACCCCAGAGCTTCTTTTTATTCCCGCTGTGGTCACTACTCTGCCTTCTAACAGAATATGTTGGTTTTGTCTGCTTCTGTGCTTTCTATAAATAAAATCATAAAAGATATACTCCAGTGTTTTCTTTCTATGGTTTTTTGTTTTTGTTTTTGTTTTGAGACAGAGTCTCACTCAAGCTGTCGCTCTGGCTAGAGTGCCATAGCGTCACAGTTCACAGCAACCTCAAACTCCTCGGTTTAAATGATTCTCTTGCCTCATCCTCCCAAGTAGCTGGGACTAAAGGCGCCCATCACAACGCCCGGCTATTTTATTAGTGTTGGTGTTGTTGCAGTTATCATTGTTGTTTTAGCTGGCCAAGGCTGGGTTTGAACTCACCAGCCTCGGTGTATGTGGCCAGCACCCTACCCATTGAGCTACGGGCACCACCCCCTTTTTATGTTGTTTTAAATTTTATTTTTTTTGAGACAGTCTCACTTTGACCCCCTGGGTAGAGTGCCATGATGTCACAGCTCACAGCAACTTCAAATTCTTGGGCTCAAGTGATCCTCTTGCTTCAGTCTCCCAAGTAGCTGGGACTAAAGGCGCCTGCCACAATGCCTACTTATTTTTTTTAGAGACAGAGTCTCTCTTGCTCAGGCTGGTCTCGAACTCCTGAGCTCAAGCAATCCACCTGCCTCAGCCTCCCAGAGTGCTAGGATAATAGGCATGAGCCACTACGTCCAGCCCTAAATGTTTCCTTTTTAATTGCTCTTAGCACCACACAATTATGTGTTTATGGATCTTGCTAAATGTACAATAAATCCCCAAATTTTTTAAAGTCACCAACTAATCCCTGTGCTCTACTAATCCCAAAGTACAGAGTTTAAAAAGAATATGGTGATAAGGCTAATGGCAGTAACAGTTAACAATTTTGAGAACTATGCTTATAATTTTACATGCTGTAATCTCCTTAATCTCTGGGAGTATTATCATCTCCATTTTACGGATGAGAAAACCAAGGCTCTGAGGGCCTACATGAGAGATCTGGGACTTCACAACTCAAGTTCTTCACAGCTAAGCTCTGCAGTGAGAGCTGAGCAGAGGTGAAGAAGCAGGCAGGACCTGAGCAGGCCTCAGCCCCGCCTGCCACGTTCCCCACAGTACAGCTGTTCCTGCCACTGACCTGTCCCTCCCTCTCCACCCGTCAGCCCCCACCAAGGCCATACCTCAAAAAGGGCAGAGGGGAGGGAAGGCCCTTAAAATAAGCCCATAGACTCACCCATAGTCACCGAGACCATTGTCTCTTTGGCCCTGATGCTGCTCCCTGGATCCTAGAAGAGAGAAAGAGAGGACAGGGCCCATGAGTCTCAGCCGGCTATGAGTGTAAGTCCCTCTCCCAGTCTGCTGCTTGTCAGTCTGCCTGCCAAAGGAGCGTTCCTGGGTTGGGGGCTCATTGCCCAGGAATAGCCTGGAGCAGCTGGCAGGAAGTCAGCCTGAAACAGCCGCCACAACTATCATTTGTGCCTGGGACAAGGCCCAGGACAGCAAATGTCCACAGCTCCATTCCCACATTGCCCAAAAGGTCAGCTGGAATAGGAGTGGAGCAGAAAGAAGACACCTCCCACCTACCCCTTGAACCATAAATACCCATTCTTTCATCCATTCAAATGCTATTGACTGAGAACCTTATGTATGAGGCACTTAGGGATACTGAGGTAAACAAGAACATAGAACTTAGCCTTTTGTCAGGGGAGTGGGGAGTGGGGAGACACAGTAAACAGAGTAACAAGCAAAGCAAGAACATAGAACTTAGCCTTTGTCAGGGGGTCAGGGGAGTGGGGAGACAGAGTAAACAAGCAAAACAGTTAACAATATAGTGTGTTGGGAAGCCTTCAGTGTCATGGGGAAAATATACAAGGCCTCAGAAGAGAGGGGTTGCAATTTTCATTAAGGTAATCAGCAAAGACCTAAAGTGACATTTAGAGACTTAAGGAAGGGAAGGAATGAGCCGGGTGGTCTTATAGAGGAAGAGTGTCCCAGAAGGCACAGCAAGTCCAGGGTCCTGAGCCAGGAGCTCATCTGGCACGTGTGAGGGGCAGCGAGGAGCCAATGTGGCTGCAACAGAGTAAGCACCAAGAAGTGGGAGGTGGCAGGTCAGAGAGCTGGGGTACCAGATCATGAGGGTCCCCAGAGAAGGCAGGCAAAACCAGTTTTCACTTAGAAAAGATCAGCAGATGGTAAAAGGTGGTATTAAAGATGTATTAGCACCAATGGAGACCTTCTTGACAGAGAACTAAAGGAAACAACTCTCTCACGTGCTGATTCAATGATGTCTGACTCCAGGACCATTTGGCCCACACTACTCTGACCCAAATTCCCTTCCTACTCAGCCTTCCTCCTCTCCCCAGCCCAGCTCCTCTCTTCTCCCCTCCCCTTGCTCTGCTCCTTTCTACCCATTCTAGCCCCCAATCCTGACCCTCTCCCTCACCCCTCCTCCACCCCTTCCATGGAGCACAGGGGACCCTCTGTCTCAGCACCTTTCTGTTTACCATCACATGGTAAACACCCCACCTGTTGCCAATTTAATGGTATAACTGACCAGTCAAGAGTAAGAACCTGGGACCTGGCCAGGCACAGTGGCTCATGCTTGTAATACCAGCACTCTGGGAGGCTGAGGCCAGAGTCTATAAAAAAAATTAAAAAATAACTCTGGGGCCAGAATGCAGGTTCAAATCTGCTCTACCACTTACTAGCTGTGTGGCCTTGGCAAGCTACTTCAATAAGCAAGCCTTGGTGTCCCCATCTGTGAATTGGGATAGTACGAACATCACCTACCTTAGAAGACCACTGTGAGAGCCAGGTGAGTTTCTCTGTATAAAGGCACCTGAGACAGGGCTAGGTGCACACTAAGAACTCTGGAGTTGCTGTGTGTGGTCTCTTTCCCTGGGCTTCCCCCCTCAACCCTCCCTCCCCAGGGATGTTACCTGGAACGCCTCTCAGTTTTTACTAAGGATGTCACCTGGAATGCCTATCTCCTGCTCTCCTCCTGGCAAGTTCTCCTTCCCTCTCCTGGTTGCCAGTTGCTTGTGAAGCTTTCCCTAAGGCCCCACATGTGAAACTCTCTCCTTTGTCCTTGGAGAGGTTCACCTTATCCATCTCTGCCTTCTGGTGACCCTCTTTATTTATTTATTTATTTTTTGACAGAG